>LTAE01000035.1:0-42624 GCA_001647135.1 Pontederia paniculata
CTTGTCTATGTCCTGTTACAGAAATCAGCTCAAACAAGTTCATTAGTACAGACTGAGTTCACTTACAAATTTGTGATCATTCAAAATAATCTCGGGATCCTAGATTCAACAGTATCATCACAATACAATTGATGTTCTTGCAATAGAATAATTAATGATATTAAAGAAATAAACAAAAATAAGAAGATAAAGTAAATGAAAGTGAATCTATTGATTATGATTTTAATTTTCTCTATCATGTCTTTGCATATGATTTTTCCTATTGTCTATTTTTTTTACATATTGCATTTTATCGCTCATTAGAAAATTGTGTCCCCTACTTTCAGTTATACATGTGATCAAGATAATGAATAGGTGATGACACATGTTATACGAACGTTCGTGGTGTGGTGGCTTGCACATGATTAATCTAGATTGAGTTAAATTCACTTTTGAAATAAAAATGATAACTTTTATCAGTTATATATTTCTTTATTGAACCATGTAAAATAATATTTTATTTGGCTAGATTATTATATATAGATTTATTTTAAAGTATTGGTTTCCGTAAAATGTGTCATTTTTGTTGACCTCTCAATTGGCCAAATGTCAAGTTAAAAAAGAAAATCGAGGCGTCATCAAAAGGACATTTTGTCACATGATGGGATGTGCTTTTAGGGACGTTAAACCATGATGGTTTAAACTTTTAATTATTCTCAGCATACATTGACTCTGTCAATAACGACTATGTTCATTCTTTCAACAACTCATTATGTTGTGGAGTTTCAAGTAATGTTTTCATCATGCCTTGAGCAATAATTTTTTAACATCCTAGATGCATATTCACCAACATTATTTGTACGAAAAAAAAAACTTTAGTTTGTTTTACATCTCACTTTCTACAATGACATGAAAGTTCTAAAAATTTGAAATACTTATTTTTTTTCTTTTTACAAAATAAATTCACAGTTGTTCTTGAAGTATCATCAATAAAAGTCATGAAAATATATTGTCATCTAAGATGTTAATGTCAAGGGATCACATACACTAGAATGCACTTAATCCAATCTATTTTCTTTCTTCTTGAAACTAGATATAAAAGATACTATTTACGACTTAGCAAATAAACAATTATTACAAGTATTTTGAATTTTACATTTAGTAAGAGTAATGTGAGAATTGATAGTAAAAAAAATATAATCCTTTCTTATTCATGTGCCCTAATATTTTATACCACAAATTTAGTAAAACTTAATTGGTTATCCAAACAAATCCACTTGATTATTGTAGAAACACATGTTCAACTTTTCTTTAGCAACAACTATGAATGCCTTGATACTTTTTTTTTGTCATTTGTATGACTATGATAAACTTCTCAATTTAAAAGCTACTAAAAATAAAATTGAGACACAAATTCGATATATATCTAACATCTTTCAAAATTAATTCACAGTCAACATTTGTTCATATACATATATTTTTTTTATTTCTATAATTTTATATTCAATCTTATTATTCATTTTCATTGTACCAAAATTATTAGGCTTGTAGACAAAGCATTTTCCTTAATAGAGTTGCATGATGCGAAACCCCTGAATTGAGTAGTCACTCAATAGAAGAGTATCTAACATTGCATTGTTCATTTATATCTAAAACAAAAATAAGACCATAACCAGGCATCATTGCAGTAGTACTTTGATTGTCTACATATTTGAATATTTTTTATTCTTCTCGTTTTATTGATTCTTTGAGTCTCAACAATTTTGCTTGATATGACATTTCCTACCATAATGCTAATACAAAGATTTTCTTCTGAATTACAATTTATCATAATAACATTATGAGTTATGACATCTGCTTTTATCTCTCTTATTTTTTTTGTCAAGAGTTTATGCAGCATGTGTTTTCATGCTCTTCCTCTTTATTTTTTCATCGAACAAATAATATGCAACAATCGAAAGAGATACAACATCCTTAAGAGTAGGGGTATTGAGTGTTATCTGATGTGAAAAATCACACATTAAAAACTCAGCAAGTATATTGGTTGCACAAATAATAAAGTAGTGAGAAGAGTGTTGAACCCACAAGTATTGATGAATTTTAGACTTTTGAAACTTTATCACGAAATTCAAATAAGCATCTTCAATGAATTAGGAAAAAGAAAAGATAAAATGACATAATAAAAGATGGAAAAGGAAATATAAAAATTGATCGATAGATAAATTGATTGGGATTAGGATTATATCTCCCCATAATTATCTCTTGGACCAAATGATTTAGAAATGGCTTATAAAATCATGAAAAATGGAATGCGTCGACAAAGATCACGGTCCGCGTTCAACGATGAAATGCGCGGAAAATGACTGATGAAAACGAGACAACAAAACGTGAGAAAATGGAGAGTCACGTTTGAAATGAACTGTGTCCTATCAAGATAAAACACAACTCGTATAGATGAGAGATAACACGGTCGAGTCGGCTAAGATCACGACCACATTTCTCTCTGATTAAAATATTCAAAAATACATAGAAAAATGGATATGCATACGGTGGCTTAGAGGAGAAAATTACCTACGTTAGATGAACACGATCCATTTTATCTTTGCCAGAAAATATATTCAATCGAAATACGAAAGAAAGTTAAACATGATTAATTGTAGACTAATCATAATTAATTCAGAGTAAAATAATACTAATATCTTTCCATTAATGCTAATAATATGCTCAATAAACATGAAGGACATAAAAACTCAAATGCAAGTTCATCTACTATTGCAGAGTAAATTAATCCAAGAGAATAACAGGGTTCAAAGAATGGTTATCCCTATACACGAAATAATTATAAGCCTAAAAAGTAAGAATAGAGAATAAACAAAATCTACAGAATCTTGTCTTTTTTCTATATCTTCAATGGAACTTCTAGGCTTCTCCTACAATGTTAGCTTTTCAGCTCTTCAGAAATCTATAAGATTATGAGGAGTAAATTCTTGTCTGATATGGGATGATTTCTATGGCTATATGAAGGCCTATTTATAGTTCAAAATTCGGAGTTGAAAATGGAATCGGATGGTTAGGAGGAGTCTTGAATGAACATGACTTGATATCAGCCTTTAGATCACATGTCGTCTTAATTGTGAGATAAAATGACCCATTTTAGAAGTCAACACAGTCTGTTTTGATGATTCTTCGAGTTTGAATTCAACGCGACTTTGGACACAACTTGTGTTTCTCTGTGATGATGACATGTGGCAGCATTTGGGTGAGCGTTTTGAGTTGAACATGAATAGTTTTTTGGAAACTGCCTATTTGAGGTGGAACACAGACTATTTTGGTTAGTGGATAAATGCCAATTTCATAATTAGTTGAACATTGTTTGCGATACGGCCCGTTTCTTATAATTATTTTCGAATGAATGTGGCTTGATTCTCCCCTTTGTAGTATTTGCCACGAATTGAAGTCATTTGGCCTGAAAATTAATCATAAAGAACACTTAGGTAGAATCTGACTCATAAACAAAAAAAATAAACAAAAGTAAATAAACTAATGCATGAATCAATGTAAAATTCTAGGAAAATGATATTGAATAGATGCGTGCAATATGTATATTTTTGCTCGCATCAAATATCCCCAAGCTTGAATACTTGTTTGTCGTCAAGCAAAAACTAAAGACAAAGCTCAAGAATCAAAAGAATCCGTCATGACTTCCACCCTACCAACCAATACTTTCCTCCTACTATCCTTTTACATGACTATTGTCAAAGTATCTATTCTCAAACCAAGAATCTCAACTTTGTAAAAGTTCTGAACTCATACATATTTAAACATTTCTAATCCAGCTCCATGAAATATAAAAAAATAAAGTTAATCAGATAAAAGCATTAATGTTGAAAACATAAGTAATCATTGATCTTAAGATATTTAAATACCGAGATTCAAATTTTTCATAACATTTTTTTGAATTTAAGTTCGATTTCAAACTCAACTCTGATTTGAATACTCTAGTGTTTACTCACATTGCACAAGGTGGTCCATGTAGTGGGATTTCAATCGACGGATCACAGATCAGTTATCCTTAGGTCACCAGGTATGAACCCTTACGAATCTAATTACCCGGACACACCAAAGTTCCAGATAACAGATTTGTATCTTATCAACTTTAAGCAATTAAATTGTTAAAAAAATTCACACCTTTTTTTATATACATAAGCTCAAAGATTACTTAATGCATTCAATAAAAATGCAACTATAATCATAACTAAATAAAAGAAAAAAAATAAAAGCAAGCTAGAAAAGAACATGTAGTACTAAGTTAATAATTTTACTCAGCAACTTTCTACTTTTCTAATACCCAATGCAGAGGAGATAATTGATAAAAACAACAGTACTTGGATTTCATAGATTAGTAAGGTGTCTGAAAGTTAGTGCTAAAAGTCAGTCAAGGTTAGCAAGTTAGTTAATTTGACACGACATAATGCATTTTTTTTCTCTGAAAATGCAATAGAATGCAATACATCATGCAAATGAAAGCAAACATGCAACTTATGCAGATAACATAATGCATGACTATGCACCATCCCCAAGCTTTAAATCAAACACTGTCCTCAATGTTGAGAAGCTTTGAGAGATAACAACAAAATGTGGACACACAACAATGAAAAAGAAGAAGGACATCAACCACCTAAGTGTATCAATATGGTGGCGGTGGAGGCCTGGCAGTCCCATCCCAAAATGACCCTAGCTGAGGTGGTAGTCATGCTGACATTGCATCATCCTCTCCAGTTGGACTAAACGTTATCGGTCCTCCTCCGCAAGGTGATGGTCCTCCTCTAAACGACGACGGTCCTCATCTGCACGACGATGCTCCTCGTTCATATAGTCCCACATCTGATCCAGCTGACACTGATGCTCCTCGATAGATCGATCCACATAGTCTAGGTAGCTCATATTGACCTGATGATACACCGCCTGGTCAAATCTAATCCCTCTAGGGTGCTCTACAAAGAGGCAAAGTCGAAGGCACCTAATGAAGAAGAATCATACTAAGGTGCATAGGCAAAGCTGATAGGAACGACCTGCTCTAGTGGCTCTGAAGGTGGAGTGGTCTCCTTAGGCATGTGGTAGTGGGGCTCACTATATGAAGGCCCCTCCTGATAGTCGAGCCTCGAATATGAAGGTTCCTCCTGAAATTCATGTCTAGCATATGTGGGGCCCTCCCCCTCCATCGGCTGAGTGGGTTGTGCCGGCTGCACAGGCTCATCCTCAATAGTTAGAGGTGGAAAGTACAACCAGTTGACATGATCCAGACTTGTGATCCGTGCCCTATTGCCACAAGATCTTCTCCTTACGACTCACCCTAGATCATCGTAATAAGCTTCATGTGAATTATCTTCAAGCGATCGATATGGGATGGTGCTAGAGGCAGCAGGGGTGTGAGGTGAAGACGACAGTGCTCTGCAATAGTTGTGACCAGGCCGCCGATGATGATGGTGCCCTTAGTCTTTTTAGTGCACTTTTGCAGGTTGAAGGCCAAGAATGTACCAACATTGATCTGCTTCCCCTCCAGCATCGCCCACATCACTGTCGCCTCGACCACATATAGTTGTGACCAGGCCCCGTCGTTGTCGCCTCGACCACAAATATTGTTGGACAGGACCCTGTGGACATATCATAGGACTTGGTTTCTAGATCTTGCTTGCCTTGGTGCGTGCCAGCTGCAAATGGTCCTCTCCTGTGATGGATCTCCAAAAGTCAGAGGCATCAAATTCACTATTATCTAGATTGTCGTCGAGCGCTGGGAACCCAAATACAGAATTGAGTTCCCTAGGGGGTAAGAGTAAACTCCCAATTGTATATTTGGAATGAGATGGTGGGCACCTTTCGTCTGAATCTCTCTCTATGCAGGGTCAATATGTCAATATGCTTTGACTCAAAGGAACTCAAGAACTCGTAGGTCAACTTCACATAAGTTGGCCACTGCTTAAATAAAAACTCTCCCATGTCGACCCGATCAAAAAGTGTGATGACATCATTGTAGACTCTAATTTGGTGTATTGTGTCGAGGCAGACACACTTAGTGGTGATGACTTTCAGTTGCCCGATCCTTTGATAGGGTTGCTCTTGCTCCCAGTCTCTGTATTGAAAGTGTACTGGCGGAATCATGGTTGGGTCTGGCATCTGTGCGCCGGTCTCTTCCTCCATTACTTCTAAAGTTCGACGTCGGGGAGGCATTCTATAAATGAACAAGATCAGCATTGGAGAGGAAGCGGTAGTGTCGGAGCAATCGAAAATGGTCCGCGCTGAAGTAAATGGGCCGTGTCAGGTAGTCGAATCTGCTGAAGATTAGTTGTGCATGTGGTCGTGTTCTTGCTGGACATGACCGAGTTAAGAGAGAGAGAAGTATGATGGCCCGATTGTCGATGGAGATGGCTGGATGCGGCTGGTGGTTGACTAACAATGGAAGACGCGGCGGTGTTGATGATCGCGTCGGCAAAGGATGGCGCGGGCACGAGCGCGGCGAGAGGAGAGATGCGCAACGCGATCGGAAATCGGCGTAGGGGAAGATGGCACCGACGGTGTTGATGAGTGTGGGAGGTGGCTTTCCGGAGAGAAAGGGCACGGTCTGTGTTCGTGTTGCAAGCGGAGACGAGCTAAGAGGGTGCATCGGAGGATGATGGCGCGTCCGGTATTGCTGATGGGTGGTGGCTGGTCATGTGTGGCCGGAGAGAATGCGACAAGTGTTGGAGATGGCAACGTGGTCGAAGATGCGGTCTGCGGTGCTGAGGTTGCACAACGGCGTTGGAGTTGTTACAGGGTGGTGTCGCCGGACGCGGTTGAAGAAGAAAGAGCTACCTAACTTCACTTTAATAGAAATTTCTCATTTATTGTAGTTGGTGGCTGTTGGCGCGGAGATCGATGGGTCGCGTGAATCCCGCGATTGAACGGCACACATGATCATGGGAATCTACAAGGTCTGACGTGACTGACCGCTGACACAGCCGTGTTGGAATCGATGCGGGCCATTTTGTCACATTAATTGCTTTTGACCATGGTGCTGCTGGTTCACAACTCGAGATGCTGAATCACGCGTGTGTGCGGAAATTGGGATGCTGACTTGCCAGATGTGATCGTTCGCTGTGAATGTTAAATGCTCTGACACTACCATTTTGACGCGAATAACACGGATTGTATTCTGTCAAAACCTGTAAAAATACACTAAACACGGTGACAATTGTTAGTGAATCACACGGCCAGTGTCACACTGGACACGAGCCATTTCACGGGTCGCAAAATTATCTCTCTTTTTTTAACCCTAGCATATAGACTTTTGGACTCAAAACTATATTGAAATAACTCAATAAGAAAGAAAAAATAGAATAAAATTTTCAATTAAGAACAATATCACCGAGGTTAAATAATTTGATCGTGGATGTTCCGCCCTATGACATGACTTAGCAAAATTTGACGAGTAGGTAGCCAATCTCCATCAAATTCTCACTATCTAGTTGAATGAGTATTGCTTTTCCTTTGTCTTGAGATCTTATTTTCATTTGGAGTTGTGTAATAGTTGGGCTCTTTGGTCTCCAAAGTCGGTTTGTTGTTGATGATGATGCTAATTGTCCATGTTGTGTGCTCCTCTCCCCTTGTGGCGTTGAATGATGAGGTAGGCTTGATGTAATGATTGGGCTATCCGAAGGCAAGCTTCTCGTTCAGACTTGTCCATTTTCTATGACATAGTCACTTGTCTCCTTCACACACCACTCCCTCGTCCATGTCATTTGCTGATAATAACTTCGTGGTCTCCATCGTCTTTGGTATGAAATTTGATGGTGACATGGACGTATGATTGTTGTTGGGTTCTCCACATGCTTTGCCTTCGAAGATTCAGCCAATTGAGTAGATAGATCTGCAATTTTCTTCTTTAGTTCTTGAATCTTGGCTTGCCATTATTTCAAAGTTATCTAGAATCTCTTAAGGCGATGGAGGAGGAGGGAGATCGTCAATAACTTTCTTTTGATTTTGTAGTTGAGTCAATCTTGTTTCCAAGTCTTTGATAAGTTGATCCTGAATGGAAGATTTTTGTTGAATTGTAGATATGACTTGACCAAACATATCTTCCAACTTGACTCTTGATCCATTGATGATTTAATGACATCATCAGTCTCTACATTGCGATGATTAATTTTTGAAATTTTATTCTCCATATTTTGACTTTTGAATATACTCTTTGTGTACGGAGAATTTGGACAACAATGTGCTCATCATTTGGGTCAACATAGCGAGCGAATTCATCGAAAGGGCATCCACTTCAGCTTCAATAGATGGACTGCTGTCACTTTGTCCAGGTTGATTAATACAAACTTGAATTATTTTAGGAGTATTCTCTTGCTTATGGCTTGAAGAGGCTTTTGATGGATCAAGTTGTTTCTGCTGCTGGACTTCAACATGTTTCAAAGTAATTTTCTTTTCCCCCACTTGCAGCTTTGATTGATTGGACTTTTGTTTCTTCGCCAAGGAGGATAAAGATATTTTTCTTGAAAGAATTCAGAAGAACCGATAGTAAAATTGTCGACAACTACATGGATCGTTTTGCAGAGAACGCGGTCCACGTTCAGAGTTATGCGCCCTTTGTCAGGTGATGACGTGGACCATGTTGATAATTGTACACACACCAAGAAAGAATTAGAAAATTTTCAAATTAATCAATGATGAAAAATTTAAAAATAAAACTCAAAATAGTCCCCGGCAACGACGCCAAAATCTTGATGCGAAAAATCACACACTAAAAATTCAACAAGTATATTGGTCGCACAAGTAATAAAGTAGTGAGAAGAGTGTTGAAACCATGAGGACTGATGAATTTTAAACTCTAAAACTTTATCACAAAATTTGAATAAGGATCTTTAATGAATTAGGAAAAACTAAAGATAAAATGAGATAAGAAAAGATGGAAAAGAAAAGATAAAAAATGATCAACAGATAAATTGATTGGGATTAGGATTCTATCTCCCCACAATTATCTCTTGTACCAAAGGATTCAGAAATGACTAATAAAATCATGGAAAATGGACCGCACCGACAAAGATCACGATGCGCGTTCAACGATGAAACGAGCAAAAAATGACCGTTGAAAATGAGACAACAAAATGTGAGAAAATGGTCACATAGCATCCGAAATGGACCGCGTCTTGTCAATAGAAAACACGGCTCATATATATGAGAGAGAACATGATCAAGTGGGCTAAGATCATGACTGCGTTACACATAGAAATTAATATTAAATTCAAAAAATGGATCACGTTAGACGAACACAGTCGAGTCAGCTAAGATCACGACCTCGTTATCCTTAGCTCTAAAATATGGGAGAAACACGATCGAGTCGGCTAAGACCATGACCGTGTTTCTCTCCGATTAAAACATTCAAAATACGAGGAAAAAACGGATACACAAACGGTGTCGTAGAGGAGAAAACAACCTACGTTAGATGAACACGGTCCGTTTTATCTTTATCGGAAAATATATTCAATCGGAATCTGAAAGGAATTTAAACAAGATTAATTGCAGACTAATCATGATTAATTCAGAGTAAAATACTAACAATATCTTTCGATTAATGCTAATAATATACTCAATAAACATGAAGAACATAAAAACTCATATGCAAGTTCATCTAATATTGTAGAGTAAATTAATCCAAGAGAATAACATGGTTCAAAGAACGGTTATCCCTAAACATGAAATAATTCTAAGCCTAAAAAGTAAGAATATAGAACAAACAAAATCTGTAGAATTTTGTCTCTCTTCTAGATCTTCAATGGAGCTTCTAGGCTTCTCCTTCAACGTTGGCTTTTCAGCTCTTGACAAATCTGTAAGATTATGAGGAGTAAATTCTTGTCTGATCTGGGATGATTTCTATGGTTGTATGAAGGTCTATTTATAGTTGAAAATTCAGAGTTGAACATGGAATCGGACGGCTAGGAGGAGTCTTGAATGAACACGACTTGATATCAGCCTTAAGATCTCGTGTCGTCTTAATTGTGAGATAAACAACTTGTTTTAGTAGTCAACACGGTCTATTTTGATGATTCTTCGAGTTTGAATTCAACACGACTTTGGACACAGCTTGCGTTGCTCTGTGATGATGACACATGGCTGCATCTGGGTGAGCGTTTTGAGTTGAACACAGACAGTTCTTAAACAACATTGGAAACATCTTGTTTGATGTGGAACACAGACCGTTTTGGTAAGTGGATAAATGTCAATTTCATAACTAGTTGAACACGGTCCATTTTCATACGACACGGCTTGTTTCTTATAATTATTTCCGAATGAACGTGGCTTGATTCTCCCCTTTGTAGTATTCGCCATGAATTTAGGTCATTAAGCCTGAAAATTAATTATAAAAAATACTTAGATAAAATCTGACTCATAAATAAAAAAAATCAACAAAAATAAATAAAATAATTCATGAATTAATGTGAAATATTAGAAAAATGATATGAAATAGATGCGTGCAATATGTATATTTTTGCTTGCATCATTATCATCGAGGATCATCAATCCTTGCTCTCATCATCAATGATTAATTTTATTATTTACTCAAATAGTCAATAATAAAATTTTCATATTTAAATTTTAAGATAATCAATTTTCTAATCACAAAAGTTCTATTCTAAAGAAGAATCCCATATAAGCTTGTAATTTTTTTTTTTCACAAAGCTTATGCATTTTCTCTCGAGCAACATAACGAAAGACATTATTATTAATACATTATGTAATAGTTTTGACAACATTTATATGCATCATTTTCCAACTTGACATTTTATCTTATAATTCAACATGATCAAATAAGTCGTCCCAGTAAAAAATATTCTTCGTCCTTCCTTTCCAAATTAAATATTTATTTGACATCAATTTAATTATCATCATGCTGAAATACCCTTCATTTAGTTCACAAAACACTCAATCAACCTTTGGAAATTCTCCAATAAGTTTCTATGCACGAACTAAGTCATTCAAGCTAAAATCATACACAAAAAGAAATAGTAAGCAAAAGAAACACTAGATTACGTGATATGTTTTCAATTATAAGGTAAAAATATCAAGAACAATTATAGAGTTATTTTACAAATGAATTATAAAATCTTTGAAATTTTCATTAAATCGAAACAATAATTCAACAAAAAAATAAATAATTTTTATAAATATCATGAAATAATCAAATGATATCACCTGATTATTATAAATTTATATTATTGCAATATAATAAAAAATTTAATGTTTTCAATTTAGTTTTGCTCTTTAAAAAGAAATTCTTCATTTTTTTCTCGAAAGTTCTTTTTTCCTATTCTTACCCCCACGAGATCAAAATATTATGATGTATTGATAATTGTCCAAATAAAAGATTATGATGTTCTTCTCTACATACCATCAAGAGGAGAGAAAAAATTCAGTCACACAAACATGCGATTCTACTCCACTCTTTTTATACCAATCCGAAACTTGATTAATCAAGTTTAACTAACTAAGTTTTATTTTGAGTTTCTAATGTGTAGTTAGCTTATACCTGCCATAATCGAATTATCCGTGAAAGGTACTCAACAGTTCAAAATAGTCACATAGTAAGAAGATTTTATGAAGATTAATCACAACATCTTGACATCCATTGATCACAAGGCAAAGTTGGGTAATACACCATAAGCTTCTCAGATTATTGAGGAAGAAACTGTCTGCATTAATCAGAAAAAAAATGGATCAAAATCCGCATCCGGTCACTCTGGTCCTCGATGTATCAGTATCTACATGTATAAAAAACGATGGAACATGAGATCAGTCACAAGTATCCACAAGGGAACTGACATTGCATGTGTAATTACTTGCCATTGTAAGATTGAGATGCCAATTCCCTCCTCAGATATATTACTTCTGCAACTGATCAAGGAATGAAGTCCATCATCATTGCATCGTCCTTGTCAGTTTGCATTTAGAAATGAAATGTTTTGCACTGTAATTGAGACTGCAAAGCTTCAACAGCTCAGCAGCCTGCTGCTTTAGCTCTCGAGAGCAACCACTCTGCATCACAAGGAGCAACTTTGCTGCAAATCCAACCTCCACCTCAAGCAAACCACAGTCACCCGGTGCGAGCTTGCAAACTGAACATAATATGGACAGTGCATGCTGAGTACAGGCTTCAGACACCATCATCACTATCCTCACTGCATTAGGAATGGTATGTGGGCAATCCTTCAATGCCGCACAACCTTGGGGGATCGAAGAAAGGTCGTCCAATATCCGCAATGCCGATTCCAAGCAATCTGGAGTTAGATCAGGCAGTAGCTCGACGAGCTGAGGCACTGCTCCAATGCTGGGGATCAAGCTCAGAACTTGCTTGTGGGAGCATATGGCCCTCAGCAAACTAAGCCCTGCTGCAATGCCACAAGGGTGTCTCTTATCCTTCACCAACCTCATCAGTCCTGCTAAAAGGCTCAAGCTTGACAGCATCTCAGGCCTGAAACTGCTCTCTGCAATTAGGATTTTGATCAATATCGTGCAGTCAATCTTTGTCTCGATTGTACCCTCGTTCAATATGTCGACGACTAGCGAAACCGTCGCTGGTTGCATAAGATTGCACTTTGCATTCGAATCCAGGCTGAGGTTAACTAGAATGGCGATAACCTCGGAGCCAACAGCGTGCGAGGTCAAGGGGCCTAATAGAGAAGACAAGAGACTAATACCGCCGGCGTCCGCCACGGCCTTCTTGACGGACGAGTGGATGACGACCAGCTTCTGGAGCTCCTTGAGGGCATGGACTCTGTTCTGTCCCTTGGCTTTCTTGAGGCTCCGCACGAGCTCGGCAGCGCGGCCGTCGACGTCCTGCGACCGCTTCTTCATACTGAGGTAATGCTGCGCGAACCAGGCGTGGATCAATTGATGGAGCGTCCTGTTGGGCGTCATGGCGTCCACCCAGAGCTCTTGCATGGTGATGGGGCAAGTGCGGCACCCCAAGGCGAACCATTTCTGGATGTTGGCGCGCTCGTAGGTTTGGCCTGTGCACAGGGTGACAGGATCCAACATGGGCTCGAGGGAGATGGGGCAGATGAACACCGCCGGCACGTCCTCCGGCCACGCCGCCGCCGAGTCGAGCTCCTCGATCATCCTATTGAGGTCCAGCTCCTCTGGGCCGTCCAAGATCGCATCTTTCGCGCTCGGCAGGCCGCCCGGGCAGACGCCGCCCAAGATGCCATCTTTCACGGCTGTCTCAAGATCCAGGACCTGCCCGCCGCCTTCCAGCCTCCGGGACGACGGCTGCGTATACTGCCGCATCGTCGGAGATCTCACTAAGATTACAAAGGCGACAACTTTATCGGCAATGTGCAGTTTCTATGCCCACAGAAGGCTAGAAACGGGGAAGAAGATGATACAGAAGTGGGAACCGGAAGAGTGGACAGTGCTAAAGTTGCAAGCAGCGATCTTTTCTTCTCCTTCCTTCAGAATGCGGTCTGCGATGGGGTTTGTGGAGCGAGTTCTTTTCATAGTGGTGGTGGTGGTGGTGGCGGCGCCAGAGAAAAGGGAAGAGGTCATCATCACATCAAGCATGATGGATTCACAGTGAATTATTCCAATTGCTGCTGCTGTGCTCTGAAACCAGAGCCTCTCTCTTTGCTAAAGCTCCCTCCTCGGTTT
Organism: Pontederia paniculata; assembly: GCA_001647135.1. NCBI lineage: Eukaryota > Viridiplantae > Streptophyta > Magnoliopsida > Commelinales > Pontederiaceae > Pontederia > Pontederia paniculata. Next base: position 13,660 of record LTAE01000035.1, read on the forward strand.
CATCGGAAGATGGAGAAAAATTAGATATCACGAACATGCAAAGATCCTCTTCCCAGATCAGGAATCAGAAAGAGAAGAAGAGAAAGGTTGAACTGAGCCTCAGAAACCTGGACAAGAAATAATAAAAGAGGCAGCTTGGAGTCTCATGAGTGAGAGAGTGAGATCTGTGTGGCTCCCTGAGAGCAGAATGAATAGATATGAGAGAGAAAGAGGGAGATTTTAAACTTACAACTAGGAATTAGGATTTTTTTGTGTTTTTTTTATATTTTTTTTCTCTGTTACAACTAAGTGTAAAATCTAATAGAAAATAGAAATAAAGTCGACCCAGGAAGGAATAAAATTTCTAAATATTAGAATTAAAATTGTTCTAGAATGAAATTCAAATTTTTACTTGGCAAATTTAGATTTTTTCAATCACACTGACAGAAGATAGGTTGAAAGCAGGGAATTTTTTTATTACTATTAACTTATCAGATATCTGAATTACTGATTCAAAATTAGGTGACAATCACATGAAAACATAACCTAAGGTATTAAATTACTCAAACGGCATGTGTAATCTGTTGGGAATTATTATCTTATTAATACTTGTATTACGTAAAGATTAAGCATATTTTTTACTAAGATTTCCCATCTTAAGCATTAATTGACCAGCTTTATGCCCTTTGACCGCTTTGAATGCTCCACGAGAAGGCACTCAATGTTCACAAGTGTCGTTCTTTAATTAAAATACAAATAAGCTTACTTAACGAATATTTAATTCTAAACTACAAAATTATGAGTGGATTTAAATATTATTGTAGAGAATATGTTTTCCATATTTGTTCAATTTTTAAATTATCATTTTATATCTTTTCACTTAGGGTATGTTTGAATGGGGACACGAAGGAAAGAGAAAATAATGGAAAGTAAAAAATTACAATGGAGAGTAAAAAATTTAATTTTAAATTGAGAATTTTAAATAGTTAATAGGAAAAAGAGGTTAATTTAAAAAAAATTCAAAAAATTTATATTCAAATAGAGTATTTTTTTTTCCTTCCCTTGGTTATCCTAGTTTATTCTCAATTCAAACGCACTCTTAAAAGAGCATGTGTGATCCTACACGCGAGCTCCATGGCGAAGGGCGGAGGAGTGTTTTTTAAAATCTCAATGGAAGTGCAGTTAATAGATAAGAAGAAATATAACTAATAAAAATCAAATGAATGGAGTAACCTACTTGATCCAGATAAGTTTAAGATTATTTTTGTCCAATTTAATAATTTAAAATTAGATATAGTTTTTTTTGTTATAGTTTAGTAAACATTTATGAAAATGATAACAATAAAATAAATTATAAAATGTGTATATAGAAAAATTTAAAAGTAATAAATTTGCATGTTGTAACACCTCGTTCTCATCGCCGAATTGTCACAAAGGATGCTATATTCTACTTATTCAAATTCAAATATATTATTCAAGAGTTCAAATAAAATTAATTCTTCAATTTGTCAAAATATTTGACATGATTTTTACTAAAATTTCATCAAAACATGAAGTACATGATAACTTAGGACCGAGCCCAAATCACATAATATCACAAGAGTATAAAATAATAAATGTAGATGGGTCAAAGTCCCAAATGGACAAGATATCAAGATAAATGAGCATAAGGGTTCATAAATAATATGTTCTATGTTTGATAACAAAGAAAGAAAAATACAGAGGATCATCATCTCCTATTTCTCTCACACACAAGCTTACTTATTAACTCTTAAAATGCTCATGAACATGCATCAAGCAAATTAACACTCCTTTAGGAGCATATCTTCTTTCTCATTTACAAAATATATAATCAACAAAATAGAGATGTGAGCATGAAGAGCTTTGTGAGAATAAATACTTCAAAAAATATGAAATCAATTTTAACTAAAATTCAATATGAAATACATTATCAAGTGCCAAACATATATGTATATCATATGTAGATTATTTAATAAGAAAATACTTGTGATCACATACCAAGTTTAAAACATGCTATGTATGATCTAATATATGTGTGATGACATCCCTTGCCAACTACGAGTACATCATCATCCACTATGACTGATCTCCACCTCAATTGTGTGAGTCATCTCTCGCCACACGAGTCATCATTCATCTATTATATGTAGATCACTACATGAATCATCGCTTGACCATATGAGGAAGAGCTACCACTCTTACCTCGCCCATTGCGGGTCATCTTCTCGCTCCTATACGAGCCACCATGCATGCTTTGATGCATATGCATGACATGTCATAATTTAAGATGTTAATTATATAAAAAAATATAAATTTTCATGCAGGATTGACAATAAATACGCAATCATACATCTAGAAAATCCATGATGAGAATATATCACTATCTCCTAATTCATAGAAATCACATAACAAAATTTGTGAAAACATTGAAAAAACCAAAATTCACATATCATCACAATAGCTCAAAGAAAATCGCATTATTAATTAACATAATTAATAACACGAGTTAAGAAAATGAATTAATTAAACCACTAACGATGTGGACATATAAGTCCGTGGAATTCACTCACTTCCATTACACTCGACCTTGTCAGATGTCCCACATCCAAGCAAGTCTAACTGGATACCCTAATTAAATATATGCTAGTTTATATTAGTATCTCATATATTACATATTTGTACATATATATAAGATTTACATCTCGTGATCGTAGCTAATCCCTTTGACAATAATGTACCTATTGGGATTTTCTTTTCTGGTTTAATAATTCATATTAATTTTTGTGAATCCAAAGGTATATGTATGAAAGGTATATATATGACTTTCTATCCAATACAATTATAATAAAATTTCCTAAATTAATATGCATGTGTGTCGCCTCGCCCTCTAATTAATATATAATTGTTCCTTCACCATTAGTCATATGTTTTTCCCTTATTATTATATAATCTTTTTGCTAATACTAACGTATACCTCTCACATTATTACTCAATAGTTACTAAAATGTCAATTGGCATCGAGTTTTTGTTACTAGACAAATTGTTTGTTGATCCTCTATGTATCTATTTAATTAAGTATTCTCATGTTCATATCAGTGTAACTATCATACATGCATACATGCATTTACATACATACATACATACATACATACATACATACATACATACATACATATGTACGTGCATGCGTACGTACATATGTATATACATACGTATGATAATATGTACGTACATATATGCGTACGTACAATACATACATACATACATATATCATGACTTTCTATCTTATATCATTACAATAAAATATCCTAAATTAATACGCTTGGCGCCGCCTCACCTTATAATTAATATATAATTGTTCCTTCACCGTTGGTCCTCTGTTTTACCCCTTATTATTATATAATATTTTTGCTAATAATTACTAACTTATACCTTTTGCATTATTACTCAATAATTACTAAAATGTCAATTTGTTACTACAAAAAATGTTTATTAACCCTTTATATTATGTATATATGTATGTATGTATGTATGTATGTATGTATGTATGTATGTATNTGGATCTTCTACGTCCATGACCGTCGCAGAGAGTTTTCACTATGTTAATGTTTAAAACCACAGAGTACATAACTGTTCCAAAAATAACATATATATGATGGAGATAGAATAACCACCCACAAAATAATGAGATTACATATATACTCTTAAATGACCAGTCTCCATATATATATATATATATCCATATTTTATATATATTAATTTTCATAGTTTCCTTATCAGTTTGTTGGATTAATTGCCCTTCATCTTATTTATTTATTTATTTAACATCTATTTACGCTATCAATTGACTACTAATCACCACTATTCCTATTAATTTTTTACTATCATTTAACACCTAATAGGTACTCATTATATTATTATCAATCATACAAGACTTAATATATACATACGTCCACTTTAATTTATAATGATAATTTTAAATTATCCAAATTATGTAGGACCTTCTTCAAGTTTTGCTTCTAACCTTATTTTAATCTTGTTGATTAATTAATAATCATACTATAATAAGGATGAATTCTTAACTTATTACTAATATATCTCATTTGCAATCACTCTTGACCAATCTAGCATCCGATCTAATGTAATAGGGGTGGTCAACTAGGGGTTTACTGTAATAGGATGATCCTCTCGGTGATTATTTTTTCTCCAATGATGTCCAACGGGTCCAGCGATGATGCGTCTACAACTTTGACGATGTCCACGACATCTATTGATAGATCTACTAGGAGTTAATGTCGTGACATCATTGCATTAGAAGGCTAGGCGGATGCATTGTTGTGATTATAGATCTTAGGGTGCTCATCAAATACAGAGGAATGTGTCACACGCTTGGGTCGTCTCTTTTGGCTTCGGCAACCCATGCACAGACACGAAAATAGTGTTGCCATAACATTTGAACAAAATCAATGCTCTTAGCTATCACTATGAAGCACTTGCGACTCACTGAAGGTCTAGAACCTCACCATCGTCTTGGAAACACTAATGAACTCCATAAAAGGAGATCCGACGGAGGCGAATTACTGTTACATTAAAATGTGCCCAAAACCTCAATGAAATCAGTTGTAAATACCATACTTACAACTCTACCAACTTACCATAGTGGCAACCGCTAGATTTCTCCTACGCACTAGCCATCACGCTCGCCTATGAGTTTGCCACTCTCCACATAATGGCCCAATGTTAGTATCGATATGTGCACCTCATTAAGCTTATCCACGACATACTCTCTGATGATGGGATCACCATCGGAAACATTGACTGACGTGCAAGAAGTATCGAGTGAGGAGAGGAAGATAATGTAGTATGTTTATTTATAATACCTCCGCACATGTATCTTGAGCGGCCCGATCGAAATATTTATTTCTTTCCCTCACAACAAAAAGACAAAATTAACTTGTTAGTTTGATGAAATTATGAGGGGTGCCATTGGATTTTTGGCTCAATTGGATTGGGCTTACACATGTAATAATTCGTGCTTTTCTTGGTACCCGTTAGGGACTCAATGTTCAGAACTACTAGCACGTGACTAATTCAGAGTTAAGATAAAGATAGTGGTGGACTTTTGTGTGTGCTTGTTCTGGTCAACCCTTGTTTGATCGTGCTCGTGTCGTGCTACTACAATATCGTGTCGTGCTAAAAAAACTTATTCGGGAACACGACTCGACTAGTCCAATGATCATGTCAAGCAGGTCGTCATTTTTCTTTATTTTTTAAAGTTAATACTTTATTCACTTTTAAATTTAACATATTAATATATAAGAGCAAAAAAATAAATATATACATAACTAAGCACAAAAATCTTTTTTAAGAATGAAACTATAAATTTATACGTGTATTATATCATAATTTATAACTTGTTCACTTATATATAAAACATTGATATAAGTCATAAATATAACTTATCATCTTTATAGTTTATTCTTTAATAATGTATATTTATAGTCTTATATTCTTATCATCTTAATTTTAGTCTTATAAGTCATAACTTATTACTATATATGTATTATATTATATACTAGTATTATACTAATATGTTATTACATTATATTCGTAATTTAGTATATTATAATTATTATATATAATGATATGATATATTACATATAGTTACATAATATATATATTATATAGTAAAATAGTGTGCAGCAAACATCGAGATTTATGTGGTTTGGCTAAAAATTAGCTTACATCCATGGCGTTTAGCCTACATGTCCATTATAGAATAAATAAGTTACAAAAAAATTAAAAATGAAAGTACAATAATAAAGTCATTCATCAATCACCATCGGTTATAGAGGCTTCATTGTCATCATAATATGGCAATATAGATTATTGACCTTGTACCATCAACATCATATCAATCTTTTAACAAAATACAAGTCTTCATTGATTGATCGTTCATTCTATTCCTTTTTTCGTCTCGTATTCGAGAACTTGTAGAAAAATATTATTCTGATGCTACTATAGACATCGGAATAGCTAAAGGATCCCGAGCTAGGGTGGAAAGCACTGGATACATACTATTATTTAATCTCCACCAACTCAAAACATCAACATCTCCATCGCATTCATTTGGACGAGATAAGTAGTCACGTAGTTCATTAAAAGGAGGGGCTGAAAATGAATTTTCAATCCAATTTCTTACCCTACTACTCCCCCCATAGAAGAAAGGAATCGAGATAATGAGCTATTAGATCTAGGCGCTATTGGAGGGTCATGATGAAGAAGACACTTCATGTCTATGTATACCAAATTTTACATCATAAATATCATATAATTGATATATTATATCTTCATAATCATAATTTGGATTAGTAAATCCATCAACTTTTAAATCAAGATGACTTCAAATATAATTATCGAGAAAATAATTTTTAAGGTTTATCATATATCATTTAGGACTAGACCCCTTATACCTTGGATCCATCATCATTGCTAAAATTTCTGCGAGAGGTAATTGAGCCTAATAATTTAAAATTTGTATTTCCATATTATAAATTAGTGTAGCAAACTCATTAGATAAATTATGTTTCTCTTTAAAAAAAAGTTACCATCTCATTAATTTGATTAATTAATAAATGTGAAATGGGTGAGTAAACCATAAAAAATTGTATCGTGGCATTATAAAACAACTTCAAGCATCTCCATAACTGCTTGAGCATTTTTCTATTGGGCTTCGATAATCCTATTGTCGAGCTTCATGTTACAATCGAGATATAACGGTCAATTGCTTGTTTATATGGAATGCAATCTTGTGTTAACATATGTATTTAATCTTTTAAATGTAAGATTATAACACTAACAAATATCTTTAAATTGTTGTCTTCTAGGTCGAGAATGATGTATATTTATTATTATTGCTTTAATAATATTAATTACATTAATAACTTCTCTAAGCTAATAATATGACATGAATATCTTTGATGAAAAATATGCATTTAATGAAATATTCAATCTTTTGACTAATAGTCGTGAAGCAACATTATTAGCACTTGCATTATCAAGTGTAAGACAAAATATTTTATCTTTAAGACAATACTCATAAATCACTTGTTCTATAATGGTTGCAATTTGCAAACCATTACAAGGATGTTCAATTGGTTTAAATTATATTATTCTTTTTACATTACCAAACTTATATCAATCCAATTGAGTTTGTTGTGGTAGTTGATCAGTTAAAATTTTTTCTTTAATTTTCATATGATGAGTTTCTAAATGTCTATGCAAATGATCAGTGCCTTGAGAATAATTGACACCATAGTTAGCTTTGCAAAATTTGCAAAAAAACTTATCTTTTTTGGATCATTTTCATCCAAAATGTGTTCAAAATAAATCCAAACTTTGTTAACTTTGCAGTAATACCATTTTCTATTTATTACCTTAATCGGACCCAACAATCCCGATTGGAGTATTTGAAGGTCAAGCAAATGCAAGAGGTGTGCAACATGTTTAATTCATACCTGCTTGATGAGTTGAACTTGAAGCAACATTAAAATTATGAAGAACATGATAATGAAGATTAGTAGTCACATTAGCCATATAACTAGTTGGAGTAGTTGGAGCCTATGTTAATGGAATCATGTGTTCGATGTGTCCAAATGATTGAATCAGTGTCGTAGAGTTAGAATATATTTCATTACCATGTAGTACTATATTATCAATTCGGCCCATAAGGATATCCATAGTATCCATATCCGTGCTGAAATGGATCCATTTTTCAAATAATATTAATAAATAATGTCAATTTATGCAATATAGTAAAAATAATAATTTAGTATATTAATATATTGCTATATTATTAATTAATAAATATTAAATAATATTTTTTAATGAAAGTATAAAATTTATGTTAATTCTTCGCTTCTTTCTATAAAAGAAGTACTTTAAATCCTACAAAAAATAAAATAATAAATTGTTAGTCACTCAAACATAATAAAAATTATAAATATTTAAAAGGATAATATGTTAAATAATACTTACTAATATACTAAAATTAATAATTTTGAGACTTTAGTCATGAATAGAAAAAATTAAAAATTGAGGATCACCGTCAAGAGCTTGGAATTAAGAGAAGAGAAGTTGAGAAGAGTGAGAAGATAATAGAGAGACCGAAAGAATGAGATTGTTCAAAAGATTGAGGAGATAATAAAGAGATTGAGAGAAGGTGAGCTGCGAGCCTCGTGTGAATTGTGATGGATGAATGAAAGAAGGTTGGATGGGGTGGTTTTTATAGGAAAAAAATATTTTTTTTTTGCCAATCATGATGACCACAGCATGCTCCCGACCGTACTGATGTGGAAGCACACTCTCGTGCGATCGCACTGCGCCATGTGACGCATTAACAACACACCTTCTGTCGGCTGCCTATTGCACCATGTGGCGACTTAGCAGCATGCCAATTGGCGTGTTGTCTTTTAAGTGTGCGCATCAACAGCAGCACGTCTTTGGCATGTTGCTCTACTGCTGAGCGATGCAACAACACGAATGGCAGCGCCGACCTCTGTCCGCAACAGAACGACACAACACGCGACGTGTTGTCGCGTTGCTCTATTGCGGGCAGGCCAACACAAGACCACGGGTGACGGGACAATGCTCGGCCGCGAGAAAAAAGGTGTGCTTGGGGCGTGCCATCTAGGATGGGCCCAGGCTACCGAGTCTCATGTCGTGCCGGACCCAAACTTTAAATAGGCGAGCATGACACGGGATGGACCGGATACGATGTGGGTGTCGTGCTTGGATCGTGCTGGTACCGTGCCGGGCCGGCACGCTCATAACGCGTGCTGACACTCGTGCCGGGCCGGCCCGACACGAGGTCCATCTCTAAGTAAAAATCAGAATAATATTTCTCTGACCAAATTGATGATTTCAAGAATCAAACTCGATCATGAAACACATTGTCAATTAAACTTGATTTAATATTTTGTGCTTTATCCTAACCATAAAAGAATATTCACAAAAGAGGCAAATTGTATAATATATTTTTTTTGTTTGCTTAACTGAGCCATCATTAAAGGCTTCAACAAAAGGAGGTGCGGCCCAATTTTGTTCTTTTTGCTGACGCCGTCTGCAGAATGATATAAGCGTTGCAACAAACCAAAAGGCCCAATTCGTTCTTTCCGAACAGCGCCCGGGCCCCAATTCGTCGTTGCTGCCGCTTGGAAGCATGGCGCAGGCCTCGAGGCTCTTCTTCTCGGCGTCGGCGGCGATTGCTGCGGCGGCTGGCTCCGATGATCTCGACGACGACGAGGAGCCCGGCGAGGTCATCCAGTCGGCGCCACCTCTCCGCGTCGGCGAGGAGAGGGTCATCAACTCCGCCTCCGGCATCAAGAAGAAGCTCCTGGCGCTCGGCCGGGGGTGGGAGTCTCCCGTCGCCGGCGATGAGGTCACCGGTGGGTGGATCATCTTCTTGCTTCTTGTGGCGATCATCTCGTCCCCTACCGACAAATTCTGTCGCTTCTTAATCTCAACCTGTTGCTCCTCATTTGTAGCTCGCAGTCACTTCATTGGTTCAAAGTTTGTGTCTTACTCCTTGTCATGGTGATTGATTCGGTGAAGACTTACGTTTCTTATTTGATTGCACAGTGCATTATGTGGGCATGTTGATGGATGGAAGTAAGTTTGATTCCACGAAGGACCGTGGGGAGCCTCTCACGTTTAAGCTTGGCAGTGGTAAGGTTGCTGTGGCCATTTCGTTCTAACATACTGATTCTAAAGGATTTTTTTCTCCTTTTCTCTTCTATGTGTGCATTTCATATCTTATTGTCATATCACTCACTTGTTATATACTTGTTATGTCTACCTTTAGCATGTGCTGGAAGTATGTAAAACTTGTATCGGAAATCCAACGCGAGTTTGCTGTAATTTTATTTTGTTATTATTGTGTTTCCATGATAAAACATGTGTTCAGGAAAGCATAGGGCTGTCTGTGATGAGTACTTTTTCTTATGTAGTCACTACTTAAATGCCAACATCTGTCCAAGAAATATGTCTGGCTGAAGTGTCTTCTTTTTTTTTTGTTTCAATAGAGTTGAGGGATAGCAAAGAAGAAATTTGCTTATGAAAAACATGTTAAAATTGATAGGAAGCTTGATGACTTGGTAATTCTATGTCTATTTTAAGCTGCATAGTTTATTTAATCCTTGTTGATCCTAGGATGTTTCTTTCCACATCTAAAAAGTACTAAAATGTTATTATTAAGCTCCTTCCGGAGAAGATTGTAACACTAATATACTTAGATAAAAGAACCATTCAGTTTTCAATAATGTTCTTTGCTCCTGTTTCAACTTTCATTGCCTTTCTTTATAATAATGTCTCCTAAACAGCGTCCATTTTGCCTTTCAATTGTTCAGCCCATACATAGAGTGTCAATCACTTTAACAGATTCTGAATTCTTGTTATTGGGAAAATTCTAGAATAATGATGTTGGTCAGTTGACGGATCTGTTATAAAATTATTCTTTGTTCCTCAGTTGATGAATGTTTCTTTTTTTGAATTAGGATTTGTCAATTGCTTGAATGAGGGCATTGCCACTATGAAGAAGGAGGAAGTTGCTTTGTTCACTTTCTCCTCGTCTTTGTGCTATGAATATGTTGATGCTCAATTTGTTCCTCATGGTGCTGACATTCAGTTTGAGGTAGAATTGGTATCATGGTTGACGGTAATGGACATCTGCAAGGATGGTGGAATTGTTAAGAAAGTTTTATCAAGTGGCATTGGTAGACAAGCAGGGGATATGGATGAAGTAACAGGTACAATCAGGGCAAGTTGGCAGTTTGTTGCATGCTTCATACTAAAACATTTCTCAATGGTCCTTTTTCTTAGGCATGCTTCTAGTATGGTATTAAATTGAACTGTTATCTAGGGTTTTTCTTTTTGGTATTAATGTAATTGTTTATTAATAGCCACTAGTGTGATACTAACTATAATTACTTTTCTTGTCTGCTAATTGTAGTCAAGTATCAAGTGAGGCTACTTGATGGATCTATTATTGCAGAAACTCCAGAAGGAGGATTAGAATTCTTCATTAATCAAGGTACTTACAATGCAAGTCTAGATTTCTTTGATGCATATTATGCCTCCAGACGAACAGAACTCTGACAATTGACAATGCAGACCATTTTTGTCAGGCACTGCCAAAGGTTATAAAGACCATGAGAGAAGGGGAAAAAGCATCTGTCACAGTTCTACCAAAATGTAGGCCCTCCTACAAGTATAATGTGTTGATATTTGGACATCTTGCTATTTGCTGGTTGTCATCTCTTTTTCTTGTTGGTAGCTGAGCTCCATTTCATTCGATGCCATTCTTGTCTTGAGATTTGTTATGGTTTCCTCTGACGTTTGCTTGATAGAGAAAATGAAAGCATAAATTGTAGCTGCAAAAACTTGCCACATGGTGATAATTGTCATTTAGTGAATCGTTGACCTCCAAAATGTAAGTTAAGGTTCTAACCACTATACCAGCCTACCAGGTGGTTGGTAAACTTTATGCTTTTAGGTTCCCGATCAGGTCCTACTTGGCCTTTGAATTTACTGTGATCCTTTTTATTTTGTGATAGTTTTGCTATTTACCATGATGGTTTTTTTTATTCCACTACTTTGAACTCATTTTATGGTCATAGTCTTCTATAGATGCATTTGGTGAACAAGGAAGGGAGGCTGACAATGACTTTTCTCCCATTCCTCCAACTGCCACCCTGAGCATTGACATATGCTTAGTCTCTCTGAAGCCTGTTGTTGATGTGACTGGTGATTTGGGTGTATTGAAGAAGATCCTAAAAGCAGGAGAAGGTATTCGCATACCAAATGATGGAGAGAGTGTTCGCAGTAAGTATTTTCTAGTACATTTGAGTTATCAACACTAAAGAAATATTCAACTGGGTATTTCAAGTTCAATGACTCATTACATGAATTGTAACAATATATATTTTATGACTAATTAATTAAACATTATGTATTTTCCAATTTTCTATTTAGGATCGTAAACTGATACACAATGTGGATTGAATCTTCAGTTAGGTATACTGCAATGCTGGAAGATGGAACTGTATTTGAGAAATTGGGATTTGATGGAGGACTCTTTGAATTTGCAATTGGGGAAGGTCAGATATGTTTCATTTGGAATTTCTCTTTGTGGTAGTTCAGATTTCTTGTTGTGTACAATTCTAGTGAAAGAATTGTACCTTCAATGATTGCCACTAAACTTATGTCTTGTTATGGTCTACAGAAAAGGTAGTTGCTGGATTAGATCATGCTGTGGCAACGATGGCTAAGGGTGAAATTTCTGAAGTAAAGATAAAACCAGAGTACGGATATGGCAACCATGAAATTAGACGGGATAAAGTGATTGTTCCTGCTAATTCCAGTTTGATATGTGAGGTTGAGTTGGTGGATTTTGACAAGGTGATTATATCAACCAGATGGTTTAATCTCAGACTTTCAGTCAAGTAACCCCATAAAAATGTTTTGTACTGATCGTAATACTTTATTTTATACAGGAAAAAGAAATCTGGGAGATGTCTGGTCCTGAAAAAATCCAGGCTGCAGAAAAAACAAAACTTGTGGGCAATGATTTTTACAAGAATGAGAAGCTTCAGTGTGCTTTGAAAAAATATAATAAGGTAGGTGTCGAGGTTTACTATGGGCTAATGACTAATTTAGTCCTTTAGTGACCAGGAGGTCACAAATTCGAGGCATATAAATAGTCTCTTGAAAAGCAGGGAGAAGACTCCATGCATATGCATATGTTTCCCCTACCTCCACTAGCTGGGAGTGCTACATGCATGGGGTCTGTCCTGTTAGGAATGAAGATCTTTAGCGAAATTTCTTCTTAATTTTATCTTGTGCTAAATATGGCCTCCTTAAGAAACTGGGCTAATGTGATAACTTTCAGGCTGTTAACTATGTCAGTGATGATTGGAATTTTGAAGGTGACGAGGAACAACTAGTGAAAGGTCTGAAAGTTTCGTGTTGGTTGAATATTGCAGCATGCTGCCTTAAGCTAAAAGACTTTCACGAAACTATTAGATCATGCTCAAATGTAAGAGAAGAGTCTTCCGATATTAACTTCATGCTACACAGTGATACAATTTTTTATTTTTGTTCTATTTGTTTGTCAGGTACTAAATGTTGAGTGCTGCAATTTGAAGGCTTTATATAGGCGTGCACAAGCTTACATGGAACTTGCGGACATTGGTTTAGCGAAGCTGGATATTCAAAAAGCTTTGGAGTTGGAACCAAAGAACAAGTGAGCTGTGGAATTAGACCAATTATGTCATGTTTATGATGTTCTCCTCACAAATATGGCTGTAAAAAGTTATTACTAAATGCTTGCAGGGAAGTGAAACTGCTACATACTTCAATACTAAATCTTCAGGCAGAGAGTAACAAAAGAGATGCTGTTATGTATTCAAATATGTTTGATCAGATGAAAAAGGATGCTAATGCAGTATTTAAGGTGAAGTGAATCTTAGTTTTTCATTACATTATTAGAGAAAACCATAATTTGATGAAGTAGTAACAGTTAGTTTAATAAATCTGCTGTCTTTAAGTTAATGATCCATGCTGATGATTCTAGAATTAATTCAAGCAATCACATTCCGTTGACATGGTTTATTGGATAATAAGCATTAACTTGTATCTTTAAGTCTCTTGTACCTAGCTACCTACAATACATAATCAGTAATATATTGAAGTATTAATTGTTTTCAGTGATCAAGCAACTAGTATCTTATTTGAAATTATTTCATAGCTTACTTCTAGTTTTCGTTAGTGGATTACTCAAAATTAAATTTTACTCTACTTTCAATTTCGAGCAGAAATTTTTGTATTACTTATTCTTTGTTTATTGATAAATTGATTATAGATGGCCCGTTTTATCATGTAATGTTTTCATGTATTTACCTTCTCTTTCTTTCATTGCCTGGTATGATGCAACTCACAACTAGACTTCAAGAAATAACTTGAAATAATTGGGTTAGCTGGCAGTTGCATCTAAAAGAATGAAGGCATCAAATCCTTTAATGGGTCTGGTCTCTGGTACCTTCTGGCAATTGTTGTACAAATTTTGCGCAGGGGTTTGGACAGTGTTGTGGATTTACTATCAGACTTTTGATTTCACAGATTTTAACCATTCATCAAGAGAGCAATCAAGATAATAAATAGCCCTGTCGAAACAACAAGTTAACTATTTTCTCTTTCATCTTTCGCAGAAACCCAAAGTTGGGAATGATCATGAAGATGAAAGAGATAGCTGCATTGCGCAGGTTATAGAACCAGAACACAGTAAGGTGTGATGTCATGACAACATCAGAAATATATGAAGATGTGAAGATGTGGATACTGATTTATTTTCTTTTCTATTCCCCACATGCAGATGTCTGATGATGAAGAAGCTAGCACTTATGCTCAGGTGATGGAATATGAATATGCAGCTTTGACAGGAAAGAGATGAAGAACATTACGTGGATCATTTTTCCGTAAAACATGAATCAGTAAAACCTTATTGCCCGCGGAGATTTCCAATAGCTAATGTAATGTTAATGTCGATGCAGAAATGAAGTTTCTTATGGTCAAATTTATTTGTCATTCAACCTTTCTGTATCAGCTATACGCAAATCGCATTTGTTTTGCAAAGGAACATAAATTTTATGCTTCCAGATATCAACTTCTATTTAAGCTTTTATTTTGCAGCTTAAGGCATTTTCTGCCTCCTCAATATGACACTCGGAACTGTGCCCTCTATTTCTCATTTTAAATGTTTAAATGATGTTGCCGGCATAACAATGATTAGTTATGATGGTGAATGCCACAGGTACATGCTATTTCCTCATGTAATGTCAATGTTTTTCCCGCAAATGAGCTATTATTTTCATATACTCAGAAATCCCATATCACAGAAACGGTAACACGCAAGTTTCTAATCCAACTGCATTACTGCAACATGATAATTCAACTAAAATAATGGAGGATGTACTTGCTTTGTTGTTTGGTTTTGGGTGTTAATCCACTAAACCAATTTGGAAACAACTTTCAACTGTAACATTTTGAACCAACAAACTATTAGATAGTTGCTCTAGATTTTGTTTCTGAGTTAATCCGGTGAAAACTAGTAAGGCCTGTTTGGATCATAATGAAAATAAAACATGACATGGGGGGCATCTCCAATTGGGTATTGAAAATTTTTATAGAATTACATTTTCTAATTTTTTTTCTTTATATATTATTTTTTTATTGAAATGTATTCATACTACTATTTGAATTGACTAATGAATGACAATTTCTCAACATAAATGTAGACTCAAAATAAGATCAAATAAAATTCAAATGATCAAATTCAAATTCAAATATAATTAAATATGACAGTTATACATATGGTCAAAAGATTAAATATTGGGAGCAATAAAAGAGACAATAAGAAAGGAAAAAAATAACACTCAGGCTCATTTTTTTCTATTGAAAATACTCTAATTCTTAAGAATAATATCTCTTCATTTTTAATATTCAAGCATCTATTTTGATAAATTTTTAACTATAAAAAATAAATCATTGAAATAAACTTTTTTCATAGAATATGAAGGTATCCAAACAGACTCTAACGCTTAAACTAAGATAATTAGAGTTAAATATTTTTCTTCACTTAACAATTATATTTACCATGATATTTTCATGTTCCATTTTTTTTTGGAACTCGTCGATATGCATGATTACTAATTCGATGTTCAGATGGATGTGACAAAAATAAATCATGATCAAAATGATCTCACTAGTATTCTATTTTGATTCTTTGATATTTCATATTAGATTTTAAAATCCTTGGAATTCGATCACAAGATGTTTTGCTATCGAGGTTAACCGTAATATAATTAAATTATGTTGTATAATTAATAGTAGGATTGTGTTTCAAAGACGCATAGAGCGAATTTGATTGCCACTAATTTGATTAGGAGATTTGTAGTTATGCTCCATAGCTGACTTTGGATTTATCAAAAGACCGGGCCAATGTGGGCACAAAAATAATTAACCGTCGTGCAGCTGGACCGAAAAGTGCGAAACAGCAAACCGGTTTGAACGAAACCGGACCGTTCATAGAAAAAAAAGTAAACCGGTCTTCTTTCTTGCTGGCCGTCTCTCCTCATTCGTTACTATTTTTCTTTTCGTTGTTGGCCGCCACCGTCTCCTCCTCCTCCTCCGCCGCCGACGCCGCCGCTGCCGCGGTGTCGCCTTTTCCTTCTTCTTGACTGCGCTCGCTTCCTCCGTGTTCCAGGTCTTCTTCGTCTATACCTTCCGATTTCCTTCTCTCTTTTCCTGGAAATGCCCTCTCTCTAGCCGGTCCATGGAACACTAAAGGCAGTGCGTTGAGACGATTCACCCCGCAACACTTGGATGGAGAAGAAAAAAGTGGAGGAGAGGAGTAAGAATCTGTTCCGGGAGAGGCGCGACAAATTCCACAAGGCATTCCTCAATCTCTACCACCCTCCATCGCCACCGCAATCACCATCGTCACCCCCTGGAGTACTCTCTCTCTCTCTCTCTCTCTCTCTCTCTCTCATTTTTTTTGTAAGTTGTGACCAGTTTTCTTTACAAACTAATTCATGTTGCAATGTGAAAAGTAATCACATGTTGATGCATGCGAGGCACTGGTTGTAGTACCCAATTAAGGAAGACAAAAATTATCTGTTAAAAAGATCTAAACTTGCATTAATGTGCCCATCTGAGAATTCTCTTAGTTAGTATCCATCTCATGATTTTTCTTGCATTATGATCCTTGATGAAATTTTGGATGTCTTACCTTAAGATATGTGCACAAGTAGTCATATGTTTCGCATGAGTATGCTTTCGAATGTTTTCAAGCTTTGAATGCTATGGGTAAAGTTTTCGGCCCAACTGCAGCTTTGGTAACTAGTTCTTAAGCAATTATACTGCAGAGTGTAGAAGTGTATTTTCTGGAGCTTCTGAAAAAAAGCTTTTGTCAATAGAAATAGCTGACTAAGATTAAATTAATTTGCATAATATTTTATTTCATTCTGAAGTGGTGTACCTGGTAATATCAAAATGGAACCTTTTATATTTCTTAATTCTCAGAACTATTATAATTCTTGCACAAAATTTGACAGTTAGCCCAAGAGGAAATATTGCCAGTGGTTTGTGGTGATAAAAACCTGAATTTAGACCAAGGCAAGTTTTAAACATAAGACCATATATCATTAAAATATGCTACAGAATGGAGTACTGAAATAATTGTTCTTGTAAGCGGTGCAGAAGCTGTTGAAAGTGATGGTTCTTCAAGTCATGCAAGTGAATCTGAGCCAAAGATGCTCACAAGAGCTCAGAGAAAGAGGATTAGGAAAAGGAAGCTGAAGGAAGTTGCAGCAGTCCGACGGAAAATTGTCGGACCGTTGTTGCCTACCAGTAACCAAATTCCTGAGGATGAAACTGCTAAAAGGCCGTCACAGGAGAATATATGTGATCCTGCAGAGGACTGATTGCCATTATCATTCTAGGTAGTTATTTGGATCTTTACTTTCCTTTTCTCAATCTTTTTTCTCTGAGAGAAGAATTACTGTTTACATATTTAGAAGTTGCCTTTGATACATAGTGTTAGATTTAGTTGATTAAGAATCTCTGCAAATTATGTTCTACTAAAAACTATGTATACCCAAGGTTTACTTGACATATTCTTAATTGTCAATTTATTGTCACACTTCTGAGGCCATAATCCCATTCTATTATGGTATCGTATCTTAACTCGCAAAGCATGCAACTTCTAGGAAGTCATTCTTCTTTAGGCATTTCCTCTCCTGAAAATTAGGTTTTAATATGTGAATCAGGAGAACAAGGTGATCAAACACTGATTCCATGTTTTCGACTCGTAGAAACCATGTACATCTAAATACAAATGTGAACCAATAGGTGCACTCTATTTGTAACAAATAAGACATCTTTGATGATTGAATATTACACCAGAATTCCATACATCTCCGCAGACAATCTTCATGGTTACATGTATTTATAATAAAAAAGGTACTCGGGTATTAAACTGAGGTATCCTTGACACAACTTGTAAGAAATCAGCTGGTCCACTTCATCATATATTGGGCATGTAAAGATGTTTAGATACTAAACGAAGATATATTACGGACTTGAACTGAACCTTGCCTGATGCAATAAAAACAATTATTGTGCCTACTGAATCAGTGCAAAGCATGTACACAACAACAAGGTTTTCGCATACCAAACACCAAATATGTCTTTCTGGAGAGCTGTCTAACTTTTCCAAGTTGCAGTTGAAACCAAGATCACACATATACAAATTTTCTAGCATGCTTCCGTATCTCTCCACTTTAGGTACACCAAGGGAACATGAATGCGACGAGATAAGATGACATGTTTTGCTTGCCAGGAGGCAAAACATGGCACCTCCTAAGAAGGCCAAGAATGACCACAGTGAAATTGGCCATATCAATAACGGTGCAACAACTCGGCCATGTCATCTTTCATGTTTTGCTGGGCATGTCAAGAGGTTTAGTATTTAACATTCGTGGCACGAATAAAAAAATACTATGTAGGCACATCACATGATCTATGCTTTGCAAATGTGCCAACTTCAATAAAATATGTTAATCCTGATATGATATATGCTAAAGAATTTAACAGATTTGGTACCCAACAGACTGCATTTGTGAGTTTGTGACACACAAGCAATGGAAATCTACACAAAAATGTTTATTTATGAGGTGAAGTTATAGAAGTTTCCTAATTCATAATTATTATTGTTTCAATGGAAATATCTTATTGTTGCTAGCAACATATCATACTGTGTGCCGTTGCCTTGGGCAAACCTCTGACTCTGAGGTCGGCAATATGAGAGAAGCTCTGATATACCAATTCTTTAGATATGGAAGCATCTCTAAGGAAGGCAATGATGTCCTCAATTTATCCTTTAATCTTTGCGAATTGGTTAAGTTTGGCAGCTAAGGGAAAGTTCTGCTTCAACCTTCCACAGGTCAGCAAAAATTGAGAATCCTGCAAACATTGCATCTCCTACAACCTACAGCTTCTCTTATAGTAAGAACTTGGCAAAAATGTTTTACCAAAAATAACTTCTGAAAAAAAAAATGTTTTCAGTAAGGTGTCTTGTTTTGATACATTACTCTCACATGATGTTGAGAAGAAAACACTTTAGAGTCCTTAAAGAATGTAAAATGCATCTTTCAAGATGTAAAATAAACATCATGTGCAAATGTAGCACTAAAACAACACTTTTTATATTCTATTTTCTGTAACCTCTTTTATTGAAATATTAGTTTCGAATATTTAGCTTTTAATTATGTCAGTTATCTAGCTACTGATGTGTTTACTATATTATCACTCAAAAGGTTGCCCACTAAAAAATTATCACTCATTAATTTACTATATATATTATCTTTTTATTATGCATATCACTCTAACTAACAATTTAGATTTACTTATTTATAATCAATCTTGTAAAAATCGTGAGATATATTTTAAGATATATATAATTATTATCAACAGTCTATTCAGCTAGGTCATATCTTATGTCCTATACAATATGAATGTAATCATCTAAACAGTAGAATTTCCTATCTTTATGACAATAATAATATATTTAGATGGCATTCAATATATTTTTCTTATTTATTTATTATTTATCATTTTTCTTTATATATTTTGGCCTAGGAACTGATGGAATTGTGATATACTGAACTACAATACAAGATATGAATGTAAAAGTTTTATCTTTTAAACTTTTTTTTATTATTAAGTAGGGTATTTTGATTAAGTTACTAAAAGCTCAATATGACAATAATGAACGCATACCTACAAAGTAATTGTTAAGAATATAAATATTTGGATCTCTGAACGAATGGAATTGTGATATATATACTTTGTATTTTGGTCTGCGAGCTAAAGGAATTATGATATATGTGAGTATAGTTCAAGACATGTGTAACGTTCCAAAAGTATATCCCATCATGTGACAGAATATCCTCATAGAGATGTTACAAAACTCACGCAATTCTCTTTTATAAGTTTCATTATTCGACTGGTCAACAAAAATGTGACTAATATAATACTTTATCATAAAATGTGAAAGTTTTACATCAATATATAGTGTCACCAAAACAAATTATGCTTTGACTACTACAACAATAACAACAAAGTCTTATCCCACTAGGTGGGATCGGTTACATGGATCATACGACGCTATTGCGCTCTATCAGTAATTAAATTTTTAGGTATATTATTCGCTAATAGGTCTCGTTCTATTAGCTCGCCAAGTGTTCGTCTTGGTCTTCCTCTCCCTCTTTTAATCGGACTTCAGATTGTTTGTTCTACCCTCCTTACTGGCGCATCTAATGACCTTCTCTGAACATGACCAAACCACCTCAAACGATTCTCTATCATCTTCTCGCTAATATGGGTCACTCCGACTCATTCACGTATATGATCATTCTTAATCTTATCCTTTCTAGTATGGTCACACATCCATCTCAACATCCTCATTTCAGCTACCCCACTTTATGTTCATGTTGTCCCTTCATAGCCCAACATTCACTACCATATAACATTGTTGGCCTTATAGCAGTGCGGTAGAATTTTCCTTTAACCTTATTGGGTACTTTCCTATCACAAAGGACTCCAGTAGTCTTCCTCCACTTACACCAACCAGGTTGAATTCTATGATTAACATCATCATCAATCTCCCCTTCTTGTCTTATAATTGATCCCAAATATTTAAATTTTGCCACTTGAGAAATTATATCATCTCCTAACCTAACTTCCAAATCGCTTCTAAATTGTCTATTCGTGAAATTGCAATGCATATACTCTGTCTTATTCCTACTTAAACGGAAACCCTTTGACTCCAACGTGTTTCTCCATATTTCCAATTTTGCATTAATCTCATCTTTTGAGTCCGCTAAAAGTACGATATCATCAGCAAAGAGCATGCACTTAGGTACCTCATCTATGATACTCTCGGTTAGAGCATCCACAACTAAGTTAAACAAATATGGGCTTAAAGATGATCCTTGGTGTAGGCCAATTCTTATAGGAAATGCTTTCGTCTCTCCTCCTGGTGTCCTAACCTTAGTCAATGCCCCATCGTACATATCTTGTATAATCTTAATATATGCAACACCCACTCTTTTCTTTTGCAAGGCTTTCCAGAGTACCTCTCTTGGTACACGATCATACGCCTTTTCTAAATCAACGAAAACCATATGTAAATCTCTTTTCCTACTTCGATACTTCTCCATCATTCCCCTTAGTAAATAAATCGCCTCTGTAGTGGATCTTCCTGGCATGAATCCAAACTGTCTCTCAGAAATACTAGTCTCCACTCTCAATCTATGTTCAATCACTTTTTCCCATAACTTCATTGTATGACTCATAAGCTTAATCCCTCTATAATTTGCACAATTCTGAATATCCCCTTTATTTTTGTAAATAGGAACTAACGTACTTATTCTCCAAGCATCAGGCATCTTTTTTGACCGTAAAATCTCGTTAAACAATTTACATAACCACAACACACCTTTTTCTCCTAAACATTTCCAAACTTCAATCGGTATCCCATCCGGTCCAATAGCTTTACCATTCTCCATTTTCTTAAGAGCTTCTCTAACCTCCGCAACTCTAATTCTGCGATAAAATGACCTATTAAGCTCACCTTCACTAACAGCCAAGTCCTCCAAATCGCAACGGGAACCTTCACATCCATCATTGAATAACTTATTGAAATACTCTTCCCATCTATTCTTAATATCCTCCTCCGTGACTAAAACATTACCACCTTCATTTTTTATGCATCTTACTTGATCAAAATCTCTCGACTCCTTCTCTTTATTCCTTGCAATCTTGTAAATCCTTTGTTCTCCGGCCTTTGTCCCTAACTCCTTATAAAACCCCTCATATGCTTTCGCTCGAGCCTCACTAACTGCCTTCTTAGCCTCCCTTTTAGCCAAGCGATATTTTTCCCAATTGTCAGAGCTACCGTCTAAGTGTATAGCTTTGAAACAATTCTTCTTATTACGCACCTTTTCTTGTACATCTTCATCCCACCACCAAGTCTCCTTATCTCGTGATCCAAAACCTTTTGATTCTCCTAGAATTGTTTTAGCGACCATTTCAACCTTTTGTGCCACATTTTCCCACATGATACTAGCATTTCCTTGTAACTCCCACATCCCTTCTTCCAATAACTTACTCTTAAAAATCTCTCGCTTCTCCCCCTTTAACTGCCACCACTTGATCCTTCGATTTGAAATTGTTCGACGTTTTGATTTTATATATTTAATTCGCATATCAAGAACTAACAATCTATGTTGTGTGGTCACCCCATGCCCCGGAATCACTTTGCAATTTGTACACCATCTATTATCAGGATTCCTTGTCAAAAAGAAATCAATCTGAGACCTATGAGTTCCACTTTTATAGGTGATTAGATGTTCCTCTCTCTTCCTAAAACAAGTGTTGACAATCTTAAGGTTATATGCTAAAGAAAAATCGATAATAGTTTGTCCTTCTTCATTCAACTCCCCAAAACCAAAACCACCATGAACCCTTGCATGTGGTCCCGCCTCTTTACCCACATGTCCATTAAGGTCTCCTCCAATAAACACTTTCTCGTTTATCGGTATACTTTCAATCAACCCCTCCATATCTGCCCAAAACTTCTCCTTGAGATGTGATTCTGTCCCTATTTGAGGTGCATATGCACTAATAACGTTCATTGTATCCTTTCCAATAATTACTTTCACGGATATGATTCGATCCTCAATCCTTTTAACTTTCACAACATTCTTCCTTCATTCTTCATCCGCAATAATACCAACACCATTTCTTCCCTTTACCTTACCCGTATACCAAAGTTTGGAACCGTTGACATTGATCTCTTTACTTCCCTCTCCTGCCCACCTAATTTCTTGTAAGCACAATATATTAATCTTACGCTTACTCATTACTTGTGCCACCTCAAAACGCTTTCCATTTAGCGTCTCAATGTTCCAAGAGCCTAATTTGATCTTACTTTCATGGACTAGCTTCTTCAGACGCATCTGTCCATTAGAGTGCGGTAGCCTTTGCTCATTTAACACTGCATTCAGGCGAGGATGCAGCGGCTCTTGCTCTCTTATCACTATACTCGAGCCATACAACACGTTACTTACGGGTAACGACCTAGCATTCGCGCAATATATTCGTTGATCCATGTTCATGAGATTCGACGAGGTTTTACATTGGCTGTGAGGCCTAACACAACCCTCCTCCTTTATTCGGGCTTGAGACCGACTATAAACATAGGCGAAGTTATGCTTTGACCATAGTTGTCAAGATCTCGATCTACATCTTAAGATATTACGATTTTACGATCTTGAGGGCTCTCACTGATCTCGATCTTAATGTGAGGATCTTATGTGTAAGATCTTAATAGGATCTTAATTTATGCCGTACGATCTTACGATCCTATCCGATCCTATACAACCTCAAATAACTATTTTAATCATTTAAAAATAATAATTTTTATAATTTTGATAATAACAATGAATATAAATGAAGTTCAATAGATTTTTCTTACAAATTGATCAAATTATGATCTATTTGAAGTCTAATTCAAAATTAGAGTCCAAAAAAAAGTTAAAAATATATATTTTATATCAAAATATAATATTTTATTAATTTATAGGATCCTAAGATCCTCGATCCGATCTTACGATTTTCGATCTTATGACCCCCTTACGATCTTACTTAAGATCTCGATCTTGACAACCTTGGCTTTGACTACTACAATTCAATAAAATTAATAAGAAAAGAGACATCTAAATCAAGGATCATAATGCCACCAGTTAGCACTACAAGAAAATTCATAATTTGCGACGGCACCTCCTTGCAAAAACACCCGTTGCAAATTTTTTGCGACAAAGTGTTACACTGATGACATTTCCGTTGCAAAAAATCTGCGACGAGCAATTTTGCGATAGATATGCGATGAAGGAGCCGTTGCAAATTGTGAATTTTCTTGTAGTGTAGTGTACCTTTGCAGATCAATTACCTACAAGATCCAATAAAGATGAGATAATTCTTTTGTGAGCTATGATGCTTAAGATGTAAGGCGCAATAATCACATAGATATGATAGCTTTTAATATAATGAATCATCAAATATAAGAGGACAATACAATGAAGAGTTAGTATAAAGTCAATCTAGAATAATATCTTGTTACTATGAGGCCAAACAATGAGGAATAATCCAAGGTCCATCATGACATTCTCCAATATTTATTTTTCATAATTAAAAGTAATCAATTAAGATTAAATCTAATGTTAATATCAATGATAATCACCTCAGTATATAATACATCCCATTTATTTTACTTTGCAAGCACTACTTTACAAGATTTTACCTTTCTTTTAATGCACTTCTTTTTTTTCTATGCAATGCTCATGTTTAATGCTCTAATTCAATATAATACTTTAATTCAATACATTGCTCTAATTCAATGCAATAATTTAGTCTATATGAATTATATTGTTATCTTTAACTTATCATATTAGTGATTTTGATGTGACTTTGGGTGATGTTGAAATGACTTTCATGAGCTCTTTGGAGGTTCGCGAATATAATAATCAATGGTGGTGCACAAACCACAACAAGAGCCCATGAGATGGAGGATGCTCGATAATTTTTTTTGTTGCACAATGAAGAGCATATCGTACAACAAGAATTAAATAGCTTTGCTGCAGCTACACTATTGACCATAACAATTCGATGATTCATCAATAACTCCCAACAATGCAATATATGATCATCTCAAGTTTTATTAATGAATATGGTTGACCTATTATCTTTTTCGCATATTAGTTCTTATCAAAGCATAAAGCTTAATGACGATCATTTGCTAGGATTTCGATACAATTGAAAATGACCTCGGCGACATGGGTCATGTCTAATTTGAACGTAGACTATGTTCGAATTGCGTAAATCTTCTCCGGATACATTGTCAATCTTCGTCTATCGATGCGAGCTATGTTACGATTTAACATGGGTCGTGTGCCATCCATTCATTGCTCGATTGTAACCCTTACTTTAGATTAACAGGGGCCATGTTTCTTGGAATGAATCATGTCGATATAAATTGCCTAAACCCATTTATTGACGTGGACGATGTTAGAATTGGCCATTGACATTCATGGATTGACAATGTATAAACATTGCTTTAGATGAAAATGAGATGTGTTAATGGGTCGCGTCAAGAGTTCATCCTTTTGATGTGGATCATCTTGTGACATCCAATCCTGTGTCAAACTATAGGGCGCGGCCTATATCTTGGGTGACGCAGTTCGTATCATGGATCTCTATCCTAACATTTGGTATATTGAACAACGAACGTAGTCTTATGACGCATACCATGTTAGCCTTATCGCTATAGGATCAATGGTATCCGACACGGGATGTGTTGAATTAGGCGTTGGTGGCGTTCGCTCCACTACAGGTGAATCAATGTTTTCGTTGAGCGATCAAAACCAAGTTTCACATGTAGAAAACCTCGCCAAAACTAATATCCAAACTATGGTGAAATCCAAAGATGTAATTAGATATTCGATACGATAAATGATCATATTAAATCATTATTAAATAAATCAAAGTCGGAATCCTAACGTAACTCATATATACAAGAAAACTCATATTTATGAAGGATCCACCTAAGAGCATATTTTATTTGTCGATCTATTACTGGTGTTGCGTCCCTTAACGTTTCTCCTCTTCAACTCCTAATCATCTTCTCCTCTGGTTTTGTTGAGATTGGTCGTTATTCTCTCATTGACACCCCCTTAAGAGAGAGAGAGAGAGAGAGAGAGAGAGAGAGAGAGAGAGAGAGAGAGAGAGATTCCATAGCGGCTGATGGAAAAAATAATGAGCTCGTGGCCTAAGAATTTATGGAAAGAAGCCTGAGATTTCAGATTAGATTAAAACGAAATCAAACTCGAAATTTAAAGTCCAACTAAATTAGAACTATATCACTTGGGAGCAATCCGTTCCATATTCGAGTCAGACACGATTCGTGTTCCCCTCCTCCACTTTGGGTGTTACAACATGAATGTAAAAACTTTTACATTTTAAATTTATTTTTTATTAGTAAGTAGGATATTTTGATTAAGTTACTAAAAGCTCTAGACGACTATAATGAACACATACCTAGGAATTAATTACTCATTGCATTAAGAATATAAATATTTTGATATATGAATAGATAGACTTGTGATATATTAAGTTACTTCATAGATTTTGGTCTATGAACCGATGGAATTGTGATATATATATAGGATATTTTGAGTAAACTACTAACAAATGCAATAACCAACACATCTCTAAATAGTAATTGCATGTTATAGTAAAAATATAAATATAAAGATATTTAAGTAGGTAGTACCTCTAATTTTTTCATAAAAATATTATTTTTTTCTAAAAGTTTAAATTTTAAAGATTATTGATAATACATCAAATTTATAAAAATATAAGTTTTTCTAAAGACAAACCTTCTGACACGCTTATTTACCTTTATTAATATTTAAGAAATATTGATATTTTTTTCATGAGGGATTTTGTTAAACATTTATATT
Source organism: Pontederia paniculata (assembly GCA_001647135.1). Lineage (NCBI taxonomy): Eukaryota > Viridiplantae > Streptophyta > Magnoliopsida > Commelinales > Pontederiaceae > Pontederia > Pontederia paniculata. The sequence goes on from LTAE01000035.1 coordinate 40,356, forward strand.
AATATTAATATTATTTTAAGAAATATATATTATATATTATGTATAAAAAATTGAATTAAAGACCTTGAGAAGGAATTACTTAATCCCTCCAGCCTCCATTGGTAACATGACGATGGATAGTGTCCATTTGTATCCACATCTCTTTTGTCATGAACTATTCAATGCTTTATTCATGTCTCTTCCTTGGCTTCTTGCAATCAAATCTACATGTGCTAAAAGGTGAGGAGCACAAGAGGACGTGAGTGCGTATATATCCAAAACATGCCAAGAGTGCTGCCAACTTACTTTCTTGCCTTGAAAGGGACATGAATTAATCTCAACTGCTCAACTGCATATATTTCCTGTTAAAAGGAAATTACGGACATTCCAACGTCTCGTTATCATTTTCTTTTCAATTGTCACTTCAATATTTAAAAAATGATGTCATTTAACTCACGGGGTCCTCCACAAATTAGGTCAGACTCATTATAGTTTCAACTAATTTATTATCGTTTGATATCATGTGCCCGATTATAATAAATGAGACTCACAACGAATATTTTTTTTATATTCAGAAGAATTCAAACTCGAAATATATTTAAATGATGATGAGTTGCTTATCATTCCATTTCAACTTCCTTAATATCTTGTTACCATAGTTAACGAGAAGAGGGAGCAATTGTGAAACTGTTATTCCAATTTTGATTCGTCCTCATTTTTTCTTCAATCATTTTTATTTTATAACAAAATCATTTACATACTTGGTAGCTCACTTTTTTACTTAAGTTTTAGCAATTAGTCTCTTAATTAATTTAATATAGTATTAGAATAAAAATAAGGAATATTGAGTTTAAATTCAAATGAAGTTTTTTATTAAAAAAATATTCTCTCTTAGTAATTTATATGATGAGTTGAGTTATATCAAAACTATTACTAGCTACAAGTGAAAAAAAGTGTAAAAAGAAATACACAGTCTCTTCTAATGGCTTAAAATTTTGGGATAGTTCACCTCATTCAGTTTAACAGGATATTAAAGCAATAATAGATTGAACATATGAGAATTTTTTTAACGTGTAAAATTTGTTTTAGCCAAATAATATCAATGTTTTTATTGTATTACAATAAAATACATGATATGGATCTTATTTAATAATGAGAAGTATAACTTACTATCTCATGCATTGAGTAATTGAAGATCTTCTGTATTAAAAATACTGTTTTACATTAATCCTTTTTGAATTTATAGTACTAGATTCTGACTTAAGAAACGAAAGTCGTAAGAAATCGATTCCTAAAAGATCCTTTAATACATATATTTTAGGTATTCAACTACTGAGTTAGGAAATAAAACTTTTCAACCAACTTATCATAAAGTGGTTGAGGGGGGATTCTATTAAAGTTGTAATATAAAAAAATATTTCCTTTTCTACAACGAGATATCATTTTCTTTCATATGTTTGTTCCGTTGAGTGTTGAAATAGCATACATACATTGTATATATATAATGTTTCCGTTGTTTTGTAGCATTTTTATATCACAATAACATGAATAAATAAAAAAAATAACGTAAATATTTTTTAGATGTCTCTTGCAACATTCATTGCTTGGTTACTTAACTATGAGTTAATTTCCACTAAAAATACTGGTTAATTGTTCACTATTTTTTTGAATAGTGCGGATGCGACCGGTGATCAAAGATATTAACATCTAACTAATTTGACTGATGACGTAGAGTACTAAAAGTTAATTTTTCCGTTGACGATACTTTTAAATTTAAATTCGATGTTCAACTCTTGGCACGACCCATTTATGAGATACTTCTCACTATATATTAGTTATAGTTTTAAAAAGCTCATCATGTGGATCAAAATATTTGAGCTCTAGTAGATAGAGCTTCAATTCCTCCTGATTCCCCTAATACTCACAATGTGGATTGTAGAAGATAAAGGCTACATCAAACATGTTTCCATGAAAGTGACAAATTAGCCAAACTTTTTTTTGATCCACATAAGAAAATGAGGATGAATTAATTAATTGATCTCATTTATTCTGTAGCCTAAGGAACTTGTATATATAGATCTATACCAAAAGTCTCACTAGGGTCCCCCATAAGTTTGGTGATTGAATCCACCTCCCAATTCCATTCCTTTGTTTGGAAAAATATCCAAGGAATATTTTTATGCCAAGTCCTCAATCACAACACAAGCATCTCTCCAAGGTTCAAAAACCACTTCAAATACATGGAACTTCATACTTATTCCTCCAAATATGCAAAAAAAAAAAAAAAAAA
>LTAE01000035.1:43047-74053 GCA_001647135.1 Pontederia paniculata
CTCTCTCTCTCTCTCTCTCTCTCTCTCTCTCTCTCTAATGGAGCAGTTGCAACCTCTCATCCGTCATCTTGGATTCTTTCTTGCATGCCCCCATGCATGATTGAATAATTCCTTCTTCTTTCCATTTACTTTTCTCCTAAAATGCATGCATTGCCCATGTTGACTTATAGCTCTTGGGGTATAAATTATATCACAATATGTAATTATTAGGAAAATATCTTATTATTGTTAATAATAATAATGATAGTATTATTGTTATTATTATTATCAAGTTTGACAGTTTGGAATTGTGTCCCAGATGAAGGAATAAGTCTCCTAATTGCGAGACGAACATGGTCCATGATTTTAGCTGTTCTTTCCTTAGAAGTCACAACAAACGGCATTATTATTTTTTCCTTCTTTAACATGAGAATAAAATTGTGTCATATTTTAATGGTTTGGTGGGAATTAAATCATTAATTAGTGCATGTCATGGGGAATGAGTATTGGAGTGGTGTGCATGTTGATGTATCAGATTATCAAGCTCATTGATGTCCTTATCCAATCTTGTAGACCTTATTGTACATATACATATATTAAAGAAACCAATGATTTGGAATCAACATGAGAAGTCTGAAAAGAAAAAAAAACAATTCTGAAATATTTCATTTTCATTTGACACCTACAGATAGTTGTATAATAACACTAATTAAAATAGCAGAACTTGGTTTATGTGATCTATTTTAGAGGAGGTATATGGCCTTATATAAGAAAAAAAAGATAAAAAAAATAAAGAGGTCTAACTCATAAAAATCGAATTCGAAATTACTTATACTCCATCTGTTATTCTCTAAATAATTTATTTAAACTTGAGCAAAAGTTTGAATTTGATGTAAAAAAGATTTAATTGAAAAATATTTTTTCCAAAATTGGGTGCGACCTAAAAAGTAGCCGGATCCGTTATTACTATTTCTAAATGTTATTGTCTTTGTGACCATTTTATCCTTTATTGTTTATTTTTATAACATAAAATAAGGTAAAATAGACGTTATTTTATTATTATTATTAAGAATTTAATCTTTTTGTCAAGGTAACATTTCAAAATTTTGATGAAGCAGACAAATGAATTCTTATCAAATTTAAAACTTTAAAGGTTCAAATATGAAACTATTGATCTCCGAATGCTATTTATATATGAGCCAATCAAATATTTAGCTAGCCATTAAATAGTTTAGTTGATATATAAGCTGAGTCAGACTCTTGTGACCTTCCAACTTTATATGTGGAGAAGGCTGCCTAATCACTATCATCAATTAATTCACTATTTTAAAGAAATTGCGTTTATATGTTTGATTGCAGAAATGATGCGTTCAAAATCTCTGTCATGGAAGTAAAATGATAGTTTAATGTCAATTGAGTTGATGACCAATGCCATGATCTAATTAATCTCAATTGAGTGCACACTTGTTCTACTCTACTAAATAAAAATAAATGAAATAAAATAGACAAGCACTCATTTCACTTGTCCATTTACTTGGACTCTCCAAATGATTTAGTTAATACTTATCTCTCGTATTAATTATCCAACTTGCATATCTTTCAGGATTTCATAAAGTTTGTGATTTGACAAGAAATCTTAGTGAAGCAAAATCCAACTTCATATAAAACTATAAATGAAATGTCATCGAAAATGATAGCTTGCTAAGAACTTAGTTTCCATGTATGTCATGCGAATTAACTTTGGATAAAGGTTGTATTTAATCAGAATCTGGAATTAACAATTAATATATCCATGAGACTGAACTGAGCTTATTCTTTTTCTCTTTCAATTTTTTTTCAGAAACAAAATTTCCAAAGAAAAGAATGCCAAGTTTTAACTTCCATAAAAGGCCAATAATAGTAAAACGGTAACTAAAAAGATGGAAAGTGTATCATATATTTATTTTGTTGATAAAGAGATTTTAAATTTTTAATACATGTTAAGTAAGTATTAAATATTAAGATAAACCATGGTGGCATAATCGTCATAATATGAAAAAGATGAGGGCAACAATGTCAACATGATATTTTTTTTCCTTCTGAGAAAATAATAAATACCTGGGCGGTGACCACATCTCACTCTCTCCTCTTTCTATTGCTAAAAAAAAACTAAAAAAAAAGGTCGCATTTTTTGTTCTCGTCGGCCTTGTTCACCAAATCCCTTCTGCTCCTCTGATCTCAATCTCCACTGCTCCTTCTACTCCCACCTCGCGACGGCAGATCGCAGCTCGGCATTGGCGCCTCGGATCCGCTCGCGGCGGAGAATTTGATGCCAGTTCCGACTGTGACGGGGCGAGTCCGCGTAGGGGGAGGCTGCCGGAGGCTTAAAGATCTTTCCTTTCCTGCGGCGGCGACGGAAGCGGCGATGGGGAGGTGTCTTCGACGGTGCTGCCCCGCGGACGAGCGGAGCGAGATGTGTTGATGGAAGCGGGCCGCCGGAACTTTGTGGCCAATACATGGAGGTGAAGCCTTCGCTTCCATGTGGGGTTTGGCGGACGGGGGCGCCGGCATTTCCCATTTCGGCTCGCATTCTCGCGATATCTCTCCAGGTACGTCTAATTGGTCCTCTTCTGAGATGGGATTGTGGCCTTTGAGGGGGCTTTGGGGAGGTTTTTGGAGAGGAATTTGGCGGAAAGGAGCCGACTTTGAGGTAGCCGGTAGAGAGTTAATTCGATTTGCTCAGTGGTGGATAGTACATGAACTTCCAGAATCTGGGCCTTTATTTGGTTTGGCCGCGGTGTTAGTGGAACACTTCGATCTTTAATGTTCTTTTCAGTTGTTCTAGGGGTAAAATTTCGTCTGCTGCCTTCTTTTGTTCGTTGTTTATGTATTCATGACAAGGAAGCTTCGTGCTTGAGCTCAGCTACCACTAAGAAAATGTTCCAAGAATTAGAATGCAATTAAATCGTCTATATTGTTCTTTTGTCACGTTTCCCTGCTCATCATCCCTACGTTTGTTCTGTTTCAGATTCTGTTCCTTCTGCTTTGGGTTGGTAGGAGTTGTGCAGAACCTCAAGACAGTCGATTGCACTTGTTAGGTTCTGAAGTAGGGGGAAAAGAAGTTCAGCTTACGCATTCATGCATTCATGACGAGATCCTCCATCAAAGGCGGCGTCCTGGTCATAGAGAATACTCCATCACTCCACAAGTCTATCATGCTTCTAGTCCATCTGGCTCTGCAAATCGCAGAGGAAGGGCCTTGCTTCAGGTGTCCTCGTCTTCTCTGCAGCAAAGGGATGCAAAGAAACCTATCAGAATATATCTAGACTATGATGCTGTTGGACACTCTCTAGATAGGGATTGTCAAAATGTTGGTGATATTGTCAAGGTGTGCTGAAGAAACGGGACAGATTTTCCAAATTATATATTTGGGACTAAGATTTGTACTTTTAAGGCCTAATGTTAAATCATGTTGATGTCTCAGCTTGGTGAACCTCCATCATCAGTTACAAGGATCCCTTTGTGCAACCCTCATGCGGACCCACCAGTTCTTGGGGATTGTTGGTATAATTGCACATTGGAAGATATATCAGGGGAAGATAAAAAACAGCGCCTTCGTAAGGTATTATGCTTAAGCCCATATCTTAATCTTTAATCTTCCAATACAAATAAATTTATGTTATTTGTGCTCATGTGAATATTGTACGCTTTTCCTTTGTTGGATACACCTTAGATGCATATACTTGAGTTTGAAGTATCCTTTTCCACATTTTTTAAATGTGTTCTACCCAGAAAAAAAATAAGATTTTGAAAAATGTGCCTCTAAGGTAAATTTTGTTGGATATCCTATGATCAAATCTTACTTATAATTCCTTTAATAACGTTGGGCAGGCACTAGGACAGACAACAGAATGGTTTAAAAGAGCTTTATCAGTCGAACCTGTCAAGGGAAACCTGAGACTAAGTGGATATTCTGCTTGTGGTCAGGACGGTGGCGTGCAGATTCCTCATGAATATGTGGAAGGTGCTTTTGCTACAAGAATCATGTGTAATGATTTAGTTTCAATTTATCTTCACCACTATACTGACCAATTTCTGCAATGCAGATGGCATTGCCAATGCTGATCTAGTACTGTTAGTAACTACGAGGCCAACCACCGGCAACACTCTTGCATGGGCAGTGGCATGTGAGAGGGATCAGTGGGGCCGTGCAGTTGCAGGTGCTTTTCATATCAGAAATGTATTGTCAGTTCATGATGACCTCCATCAAGCTATTAGCATTGATATTGGGGATCCCTTCTAATTTGATCTCCATATGTTGTACAGGGCATGTAAATGTTGCTCCTCGTCATTTAACAGCAGAAGCTGAAACATTACTTTCAGCTACCCTGATACATGAGGTTGGTAAATATAGATATACTGAATTGGTGGAAAATAAGTTATGGCCATTGCTTACAAGAACCACATCTTTGTAGGTCATGCATGTTTTAGGCTTTGATCCTCATGCATTTGCTCATTTTCGTGATGAGAGAAAGAGGAGGCGTAGCCAGGTAATGTATATGCAGTGTGTTAGGGTTCCTTTGTTTAATTAGTTGCTTTCGTTGCCACTAGATTCTGAAAAATCCTTTCTAAATAATGAATTGTCAGTTGTACATCAGTTATTTGATTGTTGATTATTTTTATGACTTTTAAGCATAATGCTTGTGCGACTTTCAGGTAGTCATACAAGCTATAGATGAAAAGCTTGGACGTGCGGTAACACGTGTTGTCCTTCCTCGTGTGGTTATGCATGCCAGGCATCACTATGGTGTAAGTTCAATTGAAACCTGGTTCCTTTTCTCTATGAAGGACTGAAACTTCAACCTAATGGGGTTCCTTTGTTTATCAATGAAGTCCAACAAAATAAAGTAGTTCTCTTAAAGAAGAACTTTTCTCTATTGATCATGAGAACATAATGATCATACTATTTTCCAGGCATTTTCAGAAAATTTTACTGGCCTAGAATTGGAAGATGGGGGAGGTCGTGGCACCTCAGGTATTTCCTTTTCTCTGACTTGTGACATACAATCAAATTTAATGTGTTTCACCATGATCTGAGATTGTACGGCATTTTGCAGGATCTCATTGGGAGAAAAGACTTCTAATGAATGAAATCATGACAGGATCAGTGGATACAAAATCTGTTGTTTCAAAAATGACCTTAGCTTTATTGGAGGATAGTGGATGGTACCAAGCAAATTACAGCATGGCAGACAACCTAGATTGGGGTCGGAACCAAGGGACAGAATTCGTTACATCTCCTTGCAATACGTGGAAAGGGGCATATCGTTGCAATACTACTCAATTGTCTGGTTGTACATATAACAGGGAGGCAGAGGGGTACTGTCCCATAGTGAGCTACAGTGGAGACTTGCCCCAATGGGCTCGATACTTCCCTCAGGCTAATAAAGGTAAACACACTTGTTCAACTTCCTTTGAAATAGCATATGTTACATCTAAGTTCATATGTGATCTATTGGCATTGTTCATCTATTTTATGTTCATCAAAATTACTGTGTCTGGCTACATAGAATGTTGTTCTTTATTAGTTCGTGTTAGTTATATTGGTTGTGAATTGTTCTATGATGGGGACTTGTCATTTTTGTCAAATCTGTATTGAAACTGATGTTGCTTCAGCTTTTGTTCATTTGAAATGTTGTTAGAGATAATGTCCATGTTTGCATTAATATTTTCTTCTGTTTTTTCTTTCTAATCTTCATGGGCGTCAATTGTATACTTTTCCTGTTTCCATTACAACTATATATTGCCTTTCTATCTATAATCAACTTTTGCCTAAAATTGTCTTGTGGCATTGCTATATGCTCTTTTGAACATTTCGGTTTGTAGTATTGTTTTTCTGAGAGAAAAGAGGATGTGCGTGGCTTGTAGTATTTCTGTGGATGTTGCTCTTGACATTCTTCTTGCAGATGTTATTACTTCTCTACATCTTAATTGGAACCACCTGAATGTGTTTTCTACTGTTCCTAGTTTCCCTAATCTTAGTCGTGGAATTGTGGAATCTCCTATTGTAGTATGTGTTATCACAATTTTATTTACTTCAATGTTTTAAAAATATTGTGCATTATAACTTGTGTTAAATTTCTTTCAGATTAATATTGTTCTTGTTGCATTTGAACAATATGAAATTCATGCCTTTGTTTTGGAATTTCAGTATTTAGTTTCTAATCAATTGGCTTGTGTAGGCGGGCAATCATCGTTAGCTGATTATTGCACATACTTTGTGGCTTATTCTGATGGTTCATGCACGGACGTCAACAGCGCTAGAGCACCTGATAGAATGTTAGGTGAAGTACGAGGCAGTAACTCCAGGTTAGATAAGGAAGTCAAATATTGCTCCATTTTTATATGCATTTTCTTGATTGTTCTAACATTGCATATATTATTAGGTGCATGGCTTCATCTTTGGTGCGCACAGGGTTTGTTAGAGGATCAATGACTCAGGGAAATGGTTGTTATCAGCATCGATGCACAAACAATTCTTTAGAGGTGAGCTATTATTTTACTCTTGAATTCTTCGTTCACCACCCTTATAGGTTATCGCTCTTTGTATTTTGAGGCTTTGACAGCACGTTTGTGTCTTCCTGTACATGTACATTTCAGATATGTGTTTTTGTGTGTTAGCGAGTATACTGCAGCAGTGTATCCACTGCATGATTTTTGAACAAAAATTACTTGTAGTTTGTATATACGCTGCAGTATATTCAATTTTTTAACTAGTTAAACTACCTGCTTCACTCATTTCTGTTTCATTAAAAGACAACCTTGATTGTTCTGCTGCTGGATATTGAATAACAGCCTCTAAAAAGATGAAGAGAATTTTCGCATATATATAAAATTTGAACTTAATTTACTCTTTATCTTGGAGATAAAGAGATCAGTTACATTTGAAATGATATAAAACAGTATATCTTTAATTGTCCTATGTGCTTTCATTGGTACAAAATGTTGAATTTCTTTCCAAAAGTGCATCTTTGACTTAGCATCCATTGTTCTTTCTATTTCAATCTATCTTTGACTTGGCATCCACTGTTCTTTCTATTTCAATCTCTTCCCGTTAAGTCTAATAGTTTGACAAGCTAGAGCCATTTGCTTGATATACTTGCGCTAGAGGGATTGACCTATATTTTAATGTGCACTCTAAGTTTTCATAGTTATTTATCGAAAAGCCTGCTTCTGTTCTCATCCTTGGTGGCTCAAACTTATGCACATAGCTCATCTTCAACAGTGTTCTTGTTGGTTCCAATTGTCCTTATTGCAACATTTTGGTATTTGAAATGTTGACCAGCCCAGTCCAAGTATTGTTATTCAGCTGCACAATACTCATTTTCCCAATGATGTTGTTGAATCTTGGATTGTCTTCATAGGCAGATCTGTCTTCTTTATGTAGAGAACTTATGGTCATCTAAGCCCATTGAACCTGAGAAATATCATGTTATTTAGGTTGCTGTGGATGGAATGTGGAAGTCATGCCCTGAATCTGGTGGTCCTATTCAATTTCCTGGTTTCAATGGTAAGCTTCCAATGTACATCATGATTGACTGTCTGCGATATTTCTTATACTCCTGCTGAGATAATTGACCTTGAGTTGGCAGGCGAGTTAATTTGCCCAGCATATCGTGAATTATGTGGCAACTTGCCATTGCCTTCAAATGGCTTGTGTCAGGGCTCGTGTAGCTTCAATGGTGACTGCATTGATGGGAAGTGCCACTGCTTTCTTGGGTTTCATGGACCTGACTGCAGCAAAAGTGAGTTCTGCTCCTTTATTTGCTTCTACCTGAACTGTCTTGGAAATGTAGACAATCTTATTGTTTTAGGTTTTCATTGAGAGGGATTGTTTAAGGTACTCCAGAAAAAGATTACTTGGCTCAAAGTTTGTGCATGACCTAAAGTTCAGGGTATCATGACACCGACAGTGTTATTTGCTTTTGGGTTATGCTGTCTTTCTGCTGTGTTATTCTTCATCTAAAGAATGAATCAGTCAAAGAAAAATGATCAATTTATTTAATTTCTTGCATTACAGGATCCTGCGCAAGAAATTGTAGTAAACATGGTACATGCAATCAAAATGGTATCTGTGAGTGTGAAAGTGGATGGACGGGCATCGACTGCTCCACAGGTATTATTTCCCTTAGAACTTAACTAGTATTAGGTCATAGGAAATAACATTATAGAAAAGCTTAACCATGCAAAATGTGTGACTTTGGAACTTAATTGATGCATTGTCACTTTTTCAGTCATCTGCGATGAACAGTGCAGTTTGCATGGCGGAGTTTGTGACAATGGTGTCTGTGAGTTTCGATGTTCAGACTATGCAGGCTATACTTGCCAGAATAGCTCATCATTGCTTTCAAGCCTCTCCATATGTGGGGATGTATTAGCTGCGGATGTATTTGGACAACATTGTGCACCAAATGAACCTAGCGTATTGCAGCAACTTGAGGCAGCTGTTGTCATGCCCAATTACAACCGTTTAATGCCAGGAGGACGAAGTTTGTTTCATATCCTAGACAATGGCTACTGTGCAGCTGCAGCAAAGCGATTGGCATGTTGGGTATGAGCATTGTCCTGGTCTCTCTATTATGTTTTATCGATAGAAATAACTCAAGGCTGTGGTTGTGTCATATTCTTAAATTCAGATGAGTCCTTATGATAAACTCATTGATTTTGCACTCTTCTTGTTCTCCCTCTGTGGTGCTTATCCCTGTAATGTGCGGTCAGCTAATTGCAGATGAGAGCAACAACTCCAATTACAGCATGCTTTATTGTATTGTTATTTTTGTTCTGAGAGTCTCTCATGTTTCCATTTTGCCTACAGGGTTGTCCTGTATTGTTTATTCAGCTGGATGTGTGTTTCTGAAACTTAAATGCATAGATAATAATAGTCAGCATGGATCTGTTTTTTTTTTCTAAAGAACCTTCTCATTTCTGTTCCAGATCTCAATCCAGCGGTGTGACAAGGATGGAGACAATAGGCTTCGGGTTTGCCACTCTGCATGCCGTTCATACAATGAAGCGTGTGGCGCATGCCTTGATTGCTCAGACCTGACTCTTTTCAGCAGTGAGGACGACGGGGATGGCCAGTGCACTGGCTTCGGCGAGATAAGACCATGGTGGCTGAGACGTTTCAAAAATTTCTACTTGGAGTATCAGAAGAAATTGTAAAGTTGTAGTTTTCCTTTTCTTTTTTTTCCCCTTTGTGTATTCTTTTTTTCCTTTCTTCCCTAGGTTTTACGCAGCAGTAGAACAAACCTGGGCATGCATTTTTCGTGCCCAAAGTAGGATTTCACCCAAGCATAATGGACCCTTGAAGAAGGGTTTCTGGGTGCTAATGATGTTTAGTTCGACTTTGTCAAGATATTAAATCCAAGTGACAAAAATGCAGAATTGTAAGTTGGTCAACTGCCAAGGTGGTGATAACTGGTAACTACCAAAAAGAGAACATCCACCTCTTGGTCTCTATTCTCATCGGACGATGATGTGTAAAGAAAAGGATGCCCTTTAATTCCAATTTATGGTCTTATTTTGTAAAGATTCGCGAGAGTGACTGCATACTTCAAAGTTTCAACTCACAGCAATCTGTTACTAACCTTCTCTAATAAGTTTATGCATCATACTGTTGCCAAGTCATTATCTTTCACAGAATGGCATGCACATTGTATGTTCTAATAGACGAACTGTTAATGTGCTCTGTCTCTCTCACACGCCCGCGCGTGCGCACACACAGCTAACTCGACATCTTCACGTGTAACCATGTTCAAATCAGTATTTATTTTCAAGGGCCATCTTACCAGGATGTTACTTTGGAGATGTTGTATTTTGGTCCCTCAAGCCCATTGTCTATCAGCATGTACGAGGGAGTTGGACTGCTGCTGACAGGTTTAAAAGTTGCTGTTGACATTGATCTGCTTGGTGGCTGCTCCCATTTCCACTTGTGTATTCTCTCAAACATCCATACGTTAACATTCACATGCTTAGCTTACTTTCCAGATTTCGCAAGCATTAACTAACAAGTGCAACATCATCTTTGGACCAAAGTTTTTGTTCCTACAAAGGATGCCATAGAAAAGGGCATCATCCAAATCCTGTGTTCCACAGCTGATGCATCAAATCAAAGTTGATCCACATCTAAAAAATGCTGAAACAGTTGAGGAGACAGGATTTATTAACGGAAGAAAAGGCAAGTCAATATATTGACGGAGGATTCACTTAAGAATAATCGATGCTTCCGACTCGGTCCTTCAACTTATTTTTTAGTGTTATTAACACATTTTAGTATCTCACTAATACATATTTAATCGAATTTAAATTTGGAGTTACTAATGAATTTATGTCGTAAAATTTATTGTACATTTCTATATTTGTATGGTAAAACCCAGTAAAATTAAATGTAATTATTTTTTTTATATAGATTTTTCATCTGATGCAATATAAGATTAGCGCATTTATTAGAAAATTTTATTCCGTGAAGTCAACATTTTCAACCGTTAGAACGCATCTCAACGGTTAAGATCAGAGATAAAAGAAGCTCAGCATGTCAAGCCACTCGTATGTGATCTCGTGGTTGGGAAAATTTTGTTTTAGGATGGAATTCAAGCTTTATATGACATTAAAATTTATATATCTTTTTATATTATTTATTAAACTCCATAAATGTTTAATCTGATGGCTCGAAAGAGAGAGAACATGTTATCGAGACACCTCTTTTAAATTCTATTTCATTATATTATATTCATATGCCTCTCTTTCATTTGTGATATCTTTGTTCTCAAAATTTAGAATAATTTAGAGAAAAAAATATTAAATATTCATATTGAAAAGGATTTAAAAATAAAAATTTTTTTTTCAATGTCAAAAGACATCGTTACCATTATATTATGTGGACGACACTATTGCCACTCCAAAAAGTATTATTGTCGCTCCTTTTTATTAAATAAAGGTAAAATTGTCTATCGCTATACGATTATAAGGAGTGAAAAATAGTATTTTTTTTTGAAATAACAATAGAGACATTTACCTTTTATTATTTCATAATGTGAAAAAGAGACATTAATTATTTCTAATGCAGATACATTCACTTATCATTAATGCTCTCGTCATCAGCTTTTTGTGGGACTTGTGAGAATATTTGATCAAACTTGAATGTTGTGGATACATGTCCAGTTCACGGCCTTCATGGCTATAAATATGTTAAACTTGAGCTTAAATTGTTTCCTTTTAATTAAAAAAATGTGATGCTGTGGATGAGTTTAAATTAAAAAATAGTGTATTAAATTCTATCCTAAGGGACAACTTTCCTCCGGGATAATTTTCTACGTTCCAACAATAATTTTTCGGCACAAAATATGATGATAAAAAAGTCATATCCTAAAATTTGAACTTCCAGCATATACACAAAATTTTATTAAAGCTCTATTTATTTGGAGGTGGAAAAGAGTAAATGACGGAAAAGAAAAGAAGATTAGTAGTTTAACTTTGATTTGACTGAAAATGAATGTTTCTTCCACTTATTTAAATTCTCTTCGAAGAGTTTATTTTCTTTTCAACTCAAATTAAACTGTAAAAAAAAGAGAAGATATATTTAAAATATATTTTTAATTTTAATCGTACATAACTAAATATATAAATACACTAGGATATATTCATCCAACCAAAATTATAATTTTCTTCACATTTCTTGTTATGTCATCTAAACAATTTTTTTTCTCTTTATTCTTTTTCATTTCATTTTCCTAATTTCTCTTTTCTTTCATTACATACTCTTTCCCTTAATACTTATTGAATTAAACAAATTCTAAGATATCTCATCCATCATAGTGAGACATGTGATCCAATATTACACCAATTAGTCGGGACGAAATGAGAGAAATTATGATGACAACTAAAAAAAAAAATCAATATAATCTCTTATTATACAGTTGAGTTATTTAGAGAATAAAATCATGGTGAGAAACTTGAATTACATAAAAAATGAATTGTTTTTATTTATATTTTTTTGTACATTTATTTTTCATCTGAGACAACTTGTATAAGAGATGTACAATTTTGGGTTTTATTACCTATATGGCCTAAATGTTTATTTTTTGTGCTTATTAGTCGAGATGCTAGCATTTAATTATCCACTTCGAAAAGGAACGTCTTTTCCTAATTTCCTCAAGGACAGGGGCGGAGCTAAGGGGGTGCATTGGCACCCCCCTGAACTCCCTTAACAGTGCACCCCCTGAACTCCCTTAAGTAGATCTGTTAGTACAAACTTCTGCGTCCTAATGGATAGAGTTACGAGGTCCCAGGTCCAATTCCTCTTGGTAGCAATTTATTTGTTCACTTTTTTCTAATTTACTTTACCTATTCAATTTTTACTTTCTCATTATTTATTCTTTACTTTTACTCAATATTATTTATTATACTCTTTAAAAAAATATAATTTACTAATATTATATTAATATTTATTCATTCATTATTCATATATACTACAATATACATTTTCCTTATTAGTCTATAATTATAGCATAATAATCTACTTATTTATCTTATTACATGCATACTTCTATTTTCTTATTATTTATCCTTTACCTTTACTCAAATATTAGCTTATATTATTTCAAAAAGTATCATTTATTTATATTATATTAAAATTTATTAATTCACTAAAAGTCATATATATATATATATATATATTACATTATACATTTTTATTTATTAGTTTATGACCATATCATGCATATCTACTTATTATTCTAGATAGAAGTATATTTTGTTATGAAATATATGTCAATATTGTCAATTTTTGTTTTCATTATTATTTTATTCAATTATGCACTAGTGTTATAATATCATAACCATATTTTTAAATGTTCTCACTTTTTTTCCTATTTTTTAATGTTTAAAACAAAAGTAAAATTGATGTAAAAATATTAAATTATATTATACAGTGCAAATAAATTATTAAAAATTATAATTGTAAATATAGATTAATGTCCAAAATAACTCTTTAATTATATAAATAAATATATGAGTAATTATGCACACCTGGATAAAACTTCTGGCTCCGCCACTGCTCAAGAGTATATTGAATTGAAAGCATCAACTTTCAACTTTACTAATTATTTACAATAATTTTATTAAGTTTGATGTGAAAAGTTATATAAATAAATGGATGTTATACTATTTTTCACCTAGAAAAAGGAAAAATATCTTGGCCGGGATTATAAAAAATATCGGCCACTACCTTTTATTCCTTAGGAAGAAAACAGAGATATAATTGAAAAAAATATATGAATAGCTTTTTATGAGAAATAATAATAATAATAATAATAATAATAATAATAATAATAATAATAATAATAATAATAATAATAATAATAATAATATGTAATGATGGTAAATGTTAACATCTTTATTTTTTTATAGAATGTATTTCAGAGCACTGATCATTTGTGACCTATATAAAAAATTACACAATTTTCTTTTGTTATATTAAACTATATCTTTGTACATTTATTTTTTTAGGTAAAATAATAGTACCCCAAATACCCACTTATCAACGTGAATTTGGCACATTAAGTTTAATATATTTTTTGAAGCAAATGATTACGATGTTAAATTTGAAGAATTTTAGAAACAAAATTATCAGAGGGGACAATACACTATAACCAAACTTTTTCTAAAATCAAATTACATAAACAACATAATAAGTATTTATTGAAAAATGAAACAAAAATTCATATCCTACGACATATTAAAAGAAGAACTCATTAAACTACAACATTAAGTATAAATACATCCGCAATTAAATTAGTAGTACTAAGTTACTAAGTAGTATTTAAATTATTTGAAATGAATAAATTTCCACTATTATCACATAATTTCTTTCAAAAGTCATATTAATTATTTTTAAACATTACTTTTTTGCACAGTATTTTTAACACTTCTTTTAGTAACTGTATAAAGGTTGTGTTTGGCATGAATAACGAATTAATAAGCGGATAATAATTTAAGAGCAAATAGAGATTTATTTCGCGGATAACGGTTAATTATTAGCGATTAATATTTAATGGTTCATTAAGGTGATAATAAAAAAAATATTTGATAAATGTGGTGATGAAGTTAATTGATAACTATAAAATAACGTAAATAGGCTTAATACATCAATATGATAAATCATTTAATTTATAATATTATGTACTTTCTAAAAACTTTTTATGTGATTTATGATAATTAATTTAGAATAATCTTCTTAACTAACTATACATGAATAAATAAAATATTTAAATTAAAAAATTATGTTTACTAATGTCAATAATATTTAAAATATTAATAAGTATTTATGATTATATGCATAGCTCAAACTCTAATAAAAAGTTCTAATAAAAAAGAAGGTTGGGTATAAAAGTTTAACCTTTGTTTTTCATCCGCTAAACGTTAATGAAAATAGCTAACCGCTAACTGCTAATCGCTTACCTATAAAATAATTTACCAAACACTTTGTTATAAAAAAATAGCGGTTTAACCAAGTCAAACCTCTAAACTCTAATCAAGACTCTATTTTTTTAGTTGCCAAATATAACCAAAGTCGATATCTAACAAGAATCTAAATTTTGGTCAACACATGCTTTCAATAAAAGAAATAATGGGAAAAAGAAATAAATGTATGTTTGTGTGTCCTTATTGTCACTCCTAAAATTTTAATGTCACTCCTTCTTATCCATTTTTATTCTTCTATACTTTATACTAATAAATAACTTGATTAACTCTTCTTAAAAGTGATCAATTCTCAATAAAATCAATCATGTAGATTAATACTTTATCCCTTTTAATAACAACTAGATTTTTTTATAAAAAAATTATTATTATTTATTTACTTCATTACGACTAATTATTTATTATTATATTATAATATTTATATATGTTGCGGATACGAGATGAGAGAGACAAGTTCACACACAGAAGAAGACACGAGATTTACGATGTTCATCCTTAATTTGGCTACGTCCTCGGATTGCGGCTGAGTAATTTCTTTGATGGGGAAATAACGGATTATTACAAGATACAAAATGAAGTATCTTCTTTAGAAAGTGAGACTCCCGTTTGGAAAGTGCGACTTCGCCGCCCCAGTTATTCGCGCGGCTATGATGCACTGGAGGACATGTAGGGTTGATAACTAGGTTAAGATTTAAGGCATTATCAGCAATACATTTTTTTAGCCATACATTATAATATATTTTTTATTAATACCATACGTTTTTTACAAATGCATAATATATTTTTTTACTAGAAGTACATTACCTTTTTTTTTATAAAATAAAGTATAAGATGTAAATATTTATTATTCATACATTATATCTTCGCAATAATTTCTTTTGCATCTTATTTTTTATTTTTTTCAAAAAATATTACACATGTACTATAATATATTCACTTACTCGCGTTACTTTTTAGGATATCTAAAATTTGATATCTATACTAATTTTAATAATAAACACTAAATAATGATTTATTTATAAAAATTAATCTAAATTACATTAAAAATCACTCGTATAAATAATATATTATAATGATAAATACTTAGGTGCAATAAAACAAATAAATAGTAATAAAATGATATATTTTTCATAAAAAAAGTGTGGTATTAATAGGAAAAAAATACTATAATATATTGTTAAGAAATTATATAAATAATATGTATATAATTATTAATTATAGTGAAGTAAATAAATAGTAATAAAAATATGATTAGTATTAAAGGATATATAATCTTATTAACTTTCTTAGAAATGTGCTAATTTTAATGAAAAGTTAATAAAGTTGTTTAATAGTATATAATAAATAAGGGTACAATTGGTAAAAGAGAGTGGCATTAAGATTTTGGGAGTGACATTAAGGCCACCCTTGTCAAAACATTATTAGTAAGAATATAATAATAATTAACTTTTTATTTGCTTAAAGTTATGTACTTATGTAGTTATTTTATGGCTAATGACTACTTTTGGCTTTGTACAATTTTGGGATCTTTTTTTTATTAAGTTTAAGTATTTAAAATAAAAAATACTGCATTTATATATAATATATAATACATTTTTTGTAATATAATTTCAAAATACATTATATTAGCATCATATCACATATAATAAAAGAAAGAAACGACCATTACTGAAAGAATGTATCATCACTTTTTCAATTAAAAATATACAAATAAATTCATAGTATCTATATAACCATTTCAAATTAAAACATTGAGTGGAATTCCTTATAAACATGATTATGTCCATTTTCTTGCATTATTTAATATTAAATACTATTAGTGCCAATTAAAAAGTTCAAACTGAAATTCATGATATGCGATTTACATAATTATCTAAAAATATATTTAAACAATTAAATTGGAGAGAATGTTATTAATATAAATATATAGATAATTATATTCTTAACGCTAAACTTGATTGGGCGGGGGTTGGGGCAAATCAAGTTATAATATGCTGCAAATATATGCTATTAAGAATTTTAATTTATTATATATATAATTTAATAAAAATGTATTCTATTTAAATAAGATACATCATTTAGATAATTAAATTCGTAATATATAATTAAAAATAAACAATATATTTAATATTCATAATTTAACTTATTAAATAATATAATACACAATTTATTCTACTTAAATAGAATACACCCCTATTAAATCCATATATATAACTTTTAACATATCTTTATATGTAAGGTAATTAATCCCAAGTCAGGTAATTGTCGTCTTGCCATCATCCACATCATAATTTAAACGTCATCTTCCATCATTAAAACAACCATTTCCGCACGCGACCGCGGTGTTTTAACAGTTCAGATGCTCCCATCCTGCGATCGGACGGCTGCGCGGAAGCGTTCCTATTATTATGTGATATGTTATTATTAGCAGCATTAGTATTAATAAGAATCCACCACCCCAACTTCTTTCCAAGGCGGATTCGAATCACTTGGTGGCTCCTCCGATCGACGCCTCCCAATTTCCGACCGCTTCTTCTCCAATTCGTGATCTCTCACGAAGGTTTCGTGCAGTAATTTCGATCTCACTTGTCGCTCTAATTTTTTTTTAAACTAATTTTCGGATTTTTTTAGGTTTTTTTTCGTGATCAAGATATATATGCCTCAGGAATCCTTGGTTTCTTATTTTTGTTGCAATATGATGTCTAAAGATTAATGTTTTGTAAGTGTTGCGAGTTTGCAATTTTGTGTTGAAATGTTCTAATCGTGACGAAATTTTGGAATTTTTTTCCGTGCTAATCGATGCATAGGAGTGTTAGTTTTGACCTTTTTCCTTCTGTTATTTGTTTACTTGCATCTTGCTGATAGAAGGAAATCTTTTTGCCTCCATATCCGGGTAGTTTGCTTGTGGAAGTGAGGAATCCTTGTTTGCATCGTCAAAGATAGGATTTTTATTTTGTGTAAGTCAATATCATGAGCTGTAATCTGCAGGCTTAGTTTTGTAGGAGTAAGGGATCGTTTGGTTGCTTTATTTGATGCGTCAAAATAACAATTTGTGAAATTCAAAGCTGGGAGACATCCCTTATAATGTTAATGTGGTTTGCATTCTTTACTATATACCCTGCTAGGTTATGGTTACAGTACTCTGTTTTGTTTATATGATTCTGAAATATCTGATTTTCTTTATTGAATGCAGAAGACAGAACATTCATGATGTTATTTATATCTTGTTGATTCCTTGGTTGCTTAATTAAATGTGGCTTTTTGATGAGTGAGTGGGGGGTCTCCTAGGTTTTTGTCTTCGTCCCACGCTCACTAAGCGGGGCAAGTTTTTTTGTATTTTCTTCCTTCACTTGTACATTTCAAGTTCTATATTTTACTAATACAACACGGATGACTATCCAACTCCGGTAGTCATCCTTTCTTCCCTCAAAAAAAGAAAAAAATAAATATGTAGAAAAAGGTTTCGTTACCTTCTAATTTATTGGATATTGTCGTTGCAGGACAGGGAAATGAACAGCATTGCTAGCTCTGATGGCTCTTCTGTTTATGGAAATGGCGCCAATGAGGCTGGAAGCTTCGAATGCAACATTTGCTTTGAGCTGGCACAGGATCCCATTGTGACACTCTGTGGTCATCTCTTCTGCTGGCCATGTCTCTACCAATGGCTCCACTTCCATGCTCGATCAAATGAATGTCCCATTTGCAAGGCCATCGTCGAGGAGGACAAGCTTGTTCCTCTCTATGGCCGGGGAAAGTCACCAACCGATCCTCGTTCCAAATCAATTCCTGGTATCCCGAACCGACCTAATGGTCAGCGGCCTGCGACAGCTCCCCTTACTGATGCCAACCATTTTGGTCACCCCAACCAACCATATGTTGGTGGCACACCAGTGGGAGGGGCAAGGTTGGGGAACTATACATTTTCTGCTGCCATCGGCGGTCTGTTTCCTTACCTGAATTTTCAGGTGCATGGACTGCCTGATGTGACACCTTATGCTGGATTTCCCTATGGCCATGCCAACATGTTTCATCTTGGTCATGCTCATGGGTTTCATCAACATTTGCCTCAGGGTCAGCATACAGATTCATTCCTCAAGATGCTGCTTATAATGGTTGGCATTCTTGTACTTGTCTTTTGTGTTTCCTTTTAAATAGTCTCAGGCATTTACTGATGATGCCAATGATGCAAATTTCCCATTTAACTTTCACAATTTTGCTGTTGGTGTTCATCAATAGTTATATTCCCAAATGATGTAAGTAAGATCCATCACATCAATATGAGGTTTAGACAAACTGCTTTAGATTGTCCTTCGACATGCTCCTTCATTCCTCACATGCTTCTTTGTGTGCTAAATAGTTCTTGTAAAGGTGTATTTTTTTTCAAGATAAGATTGCTCCTCTGGAATCTGCTTTCGTAGCTACATTGCCATTTGTAAAATTTCTTTAGCCAACTGTATTACAACTCAACTTTACTAAAAGAATCTCCAAATGTATTGCTTTGATGTGTTGTTATTGAGGCCCTCCTGTGCATATTAAATGACAACCATATCAGTTCACTTTGATGGAGAATTATATCAGTCTACTTGAGGATAGGAAATACTGTATGGTTTCATGTTAATTCATGCCAGTTTACATATCTCTAGAATTGCACTATCCAAGTCTAATTATTTTGATATAAGCTCCTAAGAATGATGCAGTTGGCGGCTTGTCTTTTTGTTTGGAATAACAAAACTCAAGAGAGATAGTAGTTTAATCTTCACAATTTTTAAATTCATGATTTCCACTAGTAATTTCATTCAGGTTACATCCACTCGTTTTTCATTTTCTTCTACTTGCCATCTCATCCACTGCATAATTCACAAAATTCATGTGAGTAAATTTTAGTTCTTGCATCATTTTTTATATTATAAAGTTATCCATTAACTCATACAGTGCATAATATGCAATATATGGCATTGAATTAGTTAAATCTGTATTATTATGATTAAGTTATCAAGGAATTGCTTCTATTTTGTTTCTCCGAATTGTAACTGACCATCATCATAAAGCATTTTTATCGATGCTACCATTTTCCTGGCATAGACTCCTGGAGTTAAGCGATACATGAATAAATTGAACTTAGTTTGTAATGTCTAACTAGGTGCACACCAATCACATTAGCATCCTGGACAGCTTTTAAAGCTCGCTGATTTTACTGTTAATATGTTCTCTTATGGGGCCAAATTCTATTTGACGTTTCTGAAGTAAATTGTGAGATGGCATGTCCTGGCAAATCCACAAATGGGTGAATGATGAGGACTGAAAAATTGAGGTAGGATGTGAATGATAAACTAAATGTTGAGTATGTATTCTAATTTCTAATCGTGTTCAGTGGTCTTGTATGCTCAACATTCCAGAATGAGCTCAAATATGCCTCAGTAAGTATGACTGTTCACGGGAACTTCACTCCAGAATTGAGCTCAAATATGCCTGCCTGGATATGATGTGTGTTTGGTTAGCTAGATGTAACTTTTTAACTATCAGTTAGAGGGATGAGGACATGAATATGCCCGAGTATGAGTTTGAGTTTGTGAAAGAATTGTCGCTCTGTACTTTTGTGTTTCTCTTTTCCTTTCGACTTTTTTAATATATACTATTGCAGGAGACCCAATCTACATCCTAAAGGCTACGATTTTCATATCTAAGGTTGTCACAAAGGATTCAAAATGTAGATGTAATATATGATTTAAAGATCAATTACTTGTGAAATTTAATGAAATATGTTACATATATAATAAGATCGAATGAGCTAGATTATAAACTCATCTACGAAGAAGAAAAAAAAATCACAAGATGACAGTCATTTTTGAAAGAAAAGAAAGAAAAAAAAGAAAAAAAATGAAATGACAATTTGTTTTGGCCAATGATACGGTAGAATTCTTCCCTTTGAAGAAGGTTGGTTATTGGAACAAGGTTAGCAACCTAGAATTGCTGACTTCCTTGCTCATCTATTGACTTCTTGAAAAGAGTTATATGGTGGGGGCAAGATAATGTTAACAGATCAAACCTTTCAAAATAGTGGACTTTTTTATTTTTGGATATTCGTTCGCGACCCTCGGTGTTAAGGACTATTCACATCTAACTAATTTGGAATCGAGACAAAAAGAAAAATGATGTTTTTCTTATCAAATTGATGACTCCAAGATTTGAACTCGAAGTTACTAATTTTTGGTCCCTCAATTCGAAATTAGATGTCCCAACCAAATTTAATTAAACAATGGACTTTTATACGGAGTTGCAACTCGAGATTATTCGTTTCTTAAGTAGAACAATTCAACTCAAGGTGATGGTCATGGATTGACTAAAACCTTTCAAAACAGTGGACCTTGGTTATATACAGGGTCTGGTACCTTATTAGAAAAATTCAACTCAAGGGGATGGCCATGGATGGACGGGATCATTCTCAGCCCACCAAATGACAAATGCTCATATGTATCCTGGCAACTTCCACACACAATCAATTAATCAAGCAAACTAACTTGCGAACTCTGGCCAAGTCTACATATTCATCATCATCATCTTGTGGCAACATAAAATTAATGCAAACTCACCTGCATGATAAGTTGGTTTCAATCTAATAAATATTTTTTAGCAACCACAACACCACCAATCAGACGACTAGTCGTCCCATGTATTCTGATTTGTTACGACAACAACCTGCCTTCATGCTCAAGAGTCGACTTCTCTTCTCTTCCTCAAAGATATTTGTATCTCCCTGTCAATCTAACATCTCTCTCTCTCTCTCTCTCTCTCTCTCTCCATGGCCTCCCAAGCTGCTCTCAGCTTGGCGTCTCTCTTCCTGATTTCTCTCCCTCTGCTTCTTCGTTCCCAGCAGCCCTATGAAGGGCAGTTCAATACAGACTGCGATAACCAGCACAACTCAAGCTCCCTCCTTGGTTACTTCTGCAACGGCCGTTCCAGGTCCTGCCAGGCCTACGTCGCCTTCCGCTCGCAGTCCCCGTACCAGTCGGTCTCCGACATCTCAACCCTGCTGGGCGCAGAGCCGTCACAGGTCTCGCTGGCCAACTCTGTCTCCCGGGACGCCACCTTCCCCACCGGCACTAAGGTGCTGGTCCCTGTCAACTGCTCCTGCTCAGGCGCGTACTACCAGTCCAATGGCTCTTATGTGGTGAGCAGTGGTAATATTGCTATGGGCATTGCCAACACCATCTATCAGGGCCTCTCCACTTGCCAAGCCATAGTATACCAAAGTCTTGGTGGCTCTGCCACTAATCTACTCGCCGGTACGAATATCACTGTCCCTGTAAGATGTGCTTGTCCTACCAGCAACCAGAGCAGCAATGGCGTGAAGTATCTGCTGAGCTATCTGGTGAATTCTGGAGAGTATATTTTTGAAATAGGCGAAAGGTTTGGCTTGACATATCAGGAAATTATGGACGCAAATGAGCTGCAGGGCTCAACCATATATCCTAACACAACCCTCTTGATTCCTTTGAAGAAGGAGCCCAGTCCTTCTCAGCTGATCGCCCCTCCACCGCCTCCACCACCTCCTCCAACCATTCCCCCTCCTTCACCTGGAAAGGGCTCAGATCACAAAGGGCTCTATGCAGGCATAGGAGTTGCAGTTGGTGTTGTTGTTGTCTTAGCTCTCTCTCTTGTGGTCTTCTATGCTGTTAAGGCCAAGAAGCAAAAGGCTGGGAAGGCTAACACTAACTTGAATGGAAAAGCCAATACAAAGTCATCAGGGGTCTCCTATGGTACTAGTACAGATGTCTCAGATGTACTTTCAGGCATATCTGAGATTGGTCAGGCTCTGAAAGTTTACAAGTACGAAGAACTGCAGCTCGCGACAAAGAACTTTCGCGATGAATCTCGCATCGCGGGATCGGTTTACCGCGGTGTGTTCAATGGGGATGTTGCTGCTGTCAAGATGGTGAGCGGGGACGTAGGAAAGGAAATTAGTGTGCTGAAGAAGGTCAATCACTTCAATTTAGTGAAACTTTCTGGCATTTGCTTCAATCAGGGGCAGTGGTTTCTTGTTTACGAGTATGCTGAGAATGGATCACTGGACGATTGGATTTTTGACAGCAATGGTTCTAAGGTTTTGAGTTGGGTCCAGAGAGTTCAAATTGCTCTAGATGCTGCCACTGGCCTTAACTATCTGCACAGCTATACAGAGCCTCCCTATGTTCACAAGGACATCAAATGCAGTAACATACTTCTGGATGGAAAATTTAGAGCAAAGATTGCGAATTTTGCGATGGCAAGATTGGCAGAAGGTGAATTCACTTTGACTAGGCACATAATTGGCACACAAGGTTATATGGCACCCGAGTATCTCGAGCATGGACTTGTTTCTCCTAAGCTTGATGTGTATGCACTTGGGGCCGTAATGATGGAGATGATTACTGGTAGAAATGTAGCTGATGCACAAAGGGGAGGTGCTCTGCTGTTTAATGAAGTCACTGCTGCGCTTACTGAAGGAGAATCATGGAAGATTGAGAGCCTTATGGATCATTCTCTGCAAGGAAACTATCCTTTGGAGCTTGCACTTGCCATGGCAAGACTTGTTGAATGGTGTCTGAGGAAAGATGCTGGAAGTAGGCCAACAATGGAAGAAATTGCTCGTACTCTGCAAACAATACTCGATATGTCGCTTACCTGGGAAAGATCATCAATACCCAAGGTTTCGAACAGCGAGACATCGCCGCTGGTGAGACGATGACATTTTAACTATACAAGAAATTTCTTTTCCTTGTGCCACAGAATACATCAATAAAGTGGCATCATACTATTTCCATACTTACTACAACTCTCATATGTGTAATTTTGTCAATAAAATGTTTACGTTAAGGCATGCAAGCCTTCTTTTTCTTTCTACAAACATACTGAATTTATTATCCAGCTCTGGTCGTTGTTAATCCAGTTGTAATGCATCAGAAAAATGCACAATCTTGGAATTGAGTGAATCTGCATCTAGTTGTTCTCTTCGGTAACCTGGAGCCGACACCAACTTATAGGCTTTTAGTATTACAGAAAAATGTTAAAAGGAGAAAGTGCCAGGAGCATTGATTTGCTATCAATTGTATCATTAATATCAACTGATGTCAGGGATCTTGGCATGTGACTTCTAAACTTTTTGGCAATCTTAGCTGGTCATTTTAAACATTCAGAAAACTTTATAAGGGAAAATACTCATGTTCATTCTCTCTGCTTTATGTCAAGGATTCTGTAAACAGTATCATTTTTCTTTCAGAGGTTGACCATAAAGTATCTTAGGAGACACATAAATCACATCAGAAGGAAACTTGGCCTAGACAAATGTGGAAAGAACGTCTATCTATTTCTGAAAGAAATATATCCAAATGTTTCAAGCATCAGAGGTATTGTCCTTTCACTGGAAACGTTAATATAAACAAACCCTGTATAAGCTTCAACATTCATCAGCTAATTCAAAATGCCAAGAAACTAGTCTTGATCTGTTTAACGAATTATCAACATGGGAAGTTCCCTGTCCGTCTGATATGGTCAAGGGTTTTTTTGAGTCCATACCGAAGAGCTGCCTGGTTGCCAGCTCTGAAACCATCTCCATAGACTGGTGAAATGTCTGCCTCAATATGATTCTTAAAGAAGGCTCCCAATTTTCTTTCTAGTGGAGACCTTGAACACTTTTTCAACAATGATAATGATAGCCAAGGTGAAATGGTGGATGCGACATTGCTACCAGGAGCAGCCTTAAGCTCCGATTCCAGCCACATATGTGCCAGAACTTCACAGATGCCTTCCTCGACTTTTGGACGGAGATTTCGATATCCTGCATGCGACGAGGAGAAAAAGAGAGCTGGCTAGTTGAATCGGAAATAGAACAGTACTGTAAATCGGGAAATTAAATGGCATATAGAAAAGAGAACAGGCACTGAGTGCCTGTGAACTATTAGCATACCATTAAGGTGAAGCCATGCATGCATCATCTCGTGAGCTAAAACACACCCTGTCAGTAATCTGCATAGAAAGAGCTTATATAAGACAATGGCCATTCCATTCAAAGTGCAAAGCTTGCCAAAGTACTTAATAGAACTATGTAATCTAAACTTCATCATGAATATGAAATGGACACATTGTATTCAAAATGGGGATAGCTTAATTAATACCTGGGTTGTCCATACAAAACAAGAATTGCATTAACTACACATCGACGAGTAGGTTCGTATGGCTCTTTTGTCATTCCTATTAGCTTTTTTACAGTTCCAATCCATGTTCTTGAAATCTGGTTAGGAATGTCATGTTCTGACTCAGTAGGTTTAAGGAACTACAAAATATATGCATGGAACAAGTATGCAAGTCTTGCAAGTAATGTTCCTCACCGAGTCGACGCTATACTCGTCGCGTAGGCAAGCTCCCCTGACCACTGGGAAGCTACTATGCACCTGTTTCCAGAAATAAAACAAATTGGCACACATAAAGAAAGAAATTCAACTGAAAGAGTAAGAAATGAAGCTTTATACAATTGACTCACATGCTTCTCTCCTTCATTGGCCTTATTCAACGCCTGTTTCTCTACTAGACTTAATGGAATCTTCTGCTCTATTTTCATATTTAAGTTTGCAAAAAACTCTTTTATCTGATTGTACAGAGGTTTGCATTCATTAGTATCCATAATGGCTGAATCCAGACACTCAAGGCAGATCTTTCGACCATCGTCCAAAGTGACGTATTTTGTGCCTGTTGGCTGAGATTTCATGGAGGAGAATTAAAGAAAAATGAGTTTTGAGGAGCTAATAAAACAAAAATAGTACTTCTGAGAACATTTTTCTTTGTATTCAAAGAATAAGCATGCCAGAGAGTACAACAGATTCCAAGGGTCTATTTGAAAGATAAAAGAAAAAGATCTTAACCACTGACACCAACCTCCATACGTTCACAATTACCGCACATAGGCGTGCCATCAAAAGCATGAGAAGGGCAACACTTTTGTTTCCAGAAAGGATGTGTCATGTACTCTACACAATTATTTGTGTTCACCGGAATCTGCAAAAGGATTCATGAAACGTAGATTCAACCAGAGATTAATGCTTTAAAGACAAGTGAATAAATTAGAACATCCACATTAGATGCATGGTTTATCTCTATCTGCTTTAGTATACATGCACAAAGAAAGTTAAAGAAGTTGATAATGATAAATTGGCGATGTAGAAAAGTGGAAACAAAGATTGAGCTTACTCTAACAATAAAACCATGCTTGTTCTAACAATAAAATTTACTCAATCCTATGAACATTATAACTCAACTCACTACATAAATAAGATCACCAGGTATATACTTACAAATTGCTTGCAAACTTGACATATTGGGACATACTGCTTCTTCTTGTAACAGGATCTATGGTAGGGACTATTTACAGAATCTGACAACTGCAAAAGAGGTTGGTTAAGTTTCTCATTTCCTCTTGATTAGTTCTGATTGATCAAACATCATGATCTGACTTCCTACCTCATAATCATCTATCGGTTTTTTGCAGACACGACATAGAAGACACTCAGGGTGCCAAACATCTCTCTTGAAAATAACAAAGTGTCGTTGTCCAATTTCAGTATTACAGCCAGCACATATCCTGCAGTAATTTGCAGAGTGAATATGATTACAACGAGAATAAGAAACAAAATAAGCCTGGCAATATAACTGATGAAAATTGGAAGAGATCCTTCCTTTTAGGCGAGTTCACAAAGTGATTGAATTAGAACGAAAATTTCATTCTCTATACCATTTAGGATTATGTTTGTCAAATAGGTTCTACTATATCATGAGTTCTACTTCATGTTTCCTAAGCTCTGGTCAAATGATAATTGGTGGCAAGCCACCTCAAGCTGCATATTAAGGAGATGACAGACTAGATGTTTAGCTCACTGGTTCACAAAACAATGATGTATGATTGTACACAAGTAAAGTATCAGGATTAGATAGATGACAATGCCATTGTAGAACCAGATGCCTGTTCATGTAGCAACACCTATTCAGTCCGTGAACAGCAGTCAGCCGATAAGCTTCATTTCCTGACATCTGATATTTATCCAACAAACCATTTCTGAGCATGGTTATATAGGACTTGATCCTTGTTCAGTATCATCTAAATACTTCTTGTAATAAGAAATGATGGATCATTTTGCACGCAAGTCTTAGTTATTAAATATCTACTTAAAAGATAAAAGGACATTTACCCGAAGCTCGATGAGAGCTGATATGGTGTTGGTTGACAAATATAATTTTCTCGTCGAGACTCTGCATTCAGGATTTCTTGTAGAGGTCTTTTAAGCTGCTCATCTTCTTCCAAGTTAGCTGCACTTTTTTTAAGGAACAAGTTAATCAAAAGAGTTAGTGTCCTGTTGAGTAAGTTTATTATTCATTAAGGTTTCATTAGAATCTCTTATTCACCTAAAATTTTCTCCAGAGTAACAATTCTAGCCAAATTTAGATATAAAATATGACAATGTGTAGTCAAACAAAATTTAGAAATAAGGCAAAGAAAAGGGAGCAATAATAGGGTGAAACATGAGCAGATCAAAGGTAATGACAACTATAGATTTTGACTATTTGAATTAGATGCGACCTTGAGCTAGAAGATGTGAAAATTCTCATGAAATAAGTAATGGGTGACAGGATTTTGTACTCTGGAGAAACACCATTATAAATTTATAAGTCACTATATGTCTCATGAGACATTAAGCAGAACAGCTGAAATCCCCTTAGATTTTCTGAAGATAAGTCCTAATGTTCAACTTATTGGATTGACATTTCTGAAACATAATCAAGCAAAAATGCATCCATCTAGCAACTACTTTTGCATTTACATGTGAGAGGGCCCCAAGAAAATTTTATTGTGAGAGCATTACTTAAGTTATGATGAACGAGGATGAACTATCAATATTAATGAAGAATACTCCATTATTTAGATAATGTAATTGACATAGAACTAATTTAACTTGCCAGCAGCCTTCTTTTTTCCTTGTTCTTCCTCCCTATTTTCGTTGTACTTTGACTGAGAATCCTGCAAACATGGCTCAAGATAGTATTTTTTAGCCCAAACATTTTGCCAAAGCATGAATGTCACAACAGAAACATGATCTGTGCACTAAATTTACCATGGAAGCCGAGTCTTGGTTTCGGATGCCATCATCATAATCAGATATCCTTATTTCTTGTGAAGATCTACGCTTCGAGCCTTTGAAAACATTTTTCAGATAAACCATTTTTAATTGAGAGATGTTATCTGGACAGTAAAACCTCTGCTGTAATTGTGGGGTTCGCGCAATATCTGTCCAACTGATACATGAAGCATCCACAAGTAGAGCACAATAATAAGCAAAAGAAAACACAATATCAACTTTTTTTTATATTCGTACTAATTGATAAGAAAGAAAATGCCATGTTCATGTAATCCATAAAGCATGCATCTTGGTTTACGTATCTACTGTGTATGGAGTTTTCTTTTTCCTTTTCAGGATACAACAACAAAGTGATGCATGAGAAGAAGTGATATCACAATTCTCTCATCAAGTTATAATTTCGAAACTAAAAGAGATGTACAGCAGTCGTTCTACAGTGAAGAACCTTCAATCTGTTGCATGCCAAGAGCATTCTCTCTTCCTTCAGTAATTATCAGAGAGAGAGAGAGAGAGAGAGAGAGAGTAATGTCTTCGTCTCACCTCAACAACAGAATAAACTAGCAGTCACCAGAAGCAACAGGAGCAGACACTATTCAGGCTGAAGCAAAAACTTCGACGGCCGGCTGGCCGGCGATGGGCAGAGTCGAAATCAACTAAGAAAGAACGCAATCTTGTGGTACGTAGATGAGATGTGATATATATCGTCTCGTTCTCCAACTTTTTCGGGGAGTACCCAAAAGCCCGTTCATGTTCCAACTCAAACTTGCACGTCATAAAAAAAAAATCTAACGAATTTTACGTAAAACATTTTTTTCTAACAATTTAATTGTTAACAGAATATAAATTAGGAAATAAAAGAGATACAAGATGCAGCTGACAATTTATTTTCAGAACTACTACTTCACCTTATCTTTTAATTTCCGTGTTTTTATAAGTTTTGGACTCCTTAGTAAAAGAAAACAAAATAAAATAATTCTTTTTTTTTTACCCAATTTCCCTTCCAACTGAAACTTAAATTGGTCCGTTGGACTTTGTAACTTTGATAGAGTATGAGTCAATTTTAAATTGTTCATCAGTTCTTAATTTGCCCAATTTTTTTTATTATTATCATATTTGAACGGACGGCGCAATAATGGGATGGATCACACTTATTTTTTATAAGATTATTTTTAAGCAAACTCCCTTTCTAGTCTTTTTCACATTTTTTTTAAAAACTTTTTCTGTATTTTCCCAAATTACATTTTTTACTTTTTTTTTATTATTTTCTGTCGTTTTCTTATCTATGCCCATTAAATTTTCGATTTTACTGATTCTTTTTAGAATATCATGTTTTCTTTCCTTTTTCACTCTTTTGCTTTCGTTACTAATAACATAACAAGTCATAATTGAGAAATGTGAAAATACTTATATTTTATTATTAATGATATTATTATTATTGTAGTAAATTGACTAACGTGTTTTATTGGCATATAATAAATATTTAAAATATAAATAGACATGATATCATTAATAGCTTATCTTTAAATACTAAAATATATAGTAATTACGTATCACTCTTTTGCTTTCGTTACTAATAACATAACAAGTCATAATTGAGAAATGTGAAAATACTTATATTTTATTATTAATGATATTATTATTATTGTAGTAAATTGACTAACGTGTTTTATTGGCATATAATAATATTTAAAATATAAATAGACATGATATCATTAATAGCTTATCTTTAAATACTAAAATATAAATAAACATGTAGCCTTTAAATGATTTGTTTAAGGGCGAGTTGGTAGAAGAATTCTATTATGGCGAATAAAAAGTATAATACTATAGAGATAAGAAGCATTTATTCTTAATGATTGTTTAAGTAGTTATTCTGTTGGATTAGTGTGAACTTAGTGAAACAGTATATGAATTTACTAAGGGTTTAACGAAGATATTACATACTTAAGTAGATAATTATCTTTTCAATTAAAGATGTTAAATTTTTTTATCAAATGATGATTTATTTTAAGTTATTTTAAAAGGGCTAAACAATTCTATACATATTGTGGAATTGCTTAATCTAGACTATAGGCCTAGGTTAGATAACCTTTTTGTCCCTAACGCTTCAATTTATTGAATAAAAAGGAATAGGATTTTATTCTTCAACCAAATGACCCAAAGAGTTTTCTACTTTCATGCAAAAATTGTGGTAGAATTAAATAAATGCTGATTTTTAAATTAAATTTAACTTCTTATACATTTATTATTTTCATGTACTTGTTAATGGATTTATTTTAACTTGAAAAGAAAAAAAATAACCCATTAGAAATTCAATGATGTCAAAATTTTATAATGCCTTTTTACTTTTGATGCAAATATCACATTTTCAAAAATGTAACTCTCAAAGCACATTTATTGTTGCAAGGTATGCCTACCATGTGATCAAATGACGACATAATGAAGTTTCAAATGTGCACAAGATATGCTAACCTCATATTTTAATGTCGGATGCAACTTGCAACTATATAATAACACTATTTAGACCCAAAATCCATAGTAAAACCATAACAAATATATTCACCTTATTGCACAATAGAAAATGTTACATGATCAATCAAACAATGATATGTATAGTCCTCCAACTTTGATCTCAATACTTCTCATCCTATAGAGTTCTTGCCAAATCTTTGTTTTTATATTCTATTTCTCTCCTTTTTAGTCATAGTCGACAAACCACATCTCCTCCTTTTCCTTCTTGCTTTGATTGCCAAAAACCCATAATCTTTAGGGTTCCCTGCCATGTGTATCCTCCATGTGCTTTAGGAAGATTCTAAAGAGAATATTCCATTTACTAATAGTAGACCGTCACAATTTGTCAGTTTTTTTTAGCGATTTATCTTTTTTCGCGAAGTGCATGTAATACATATGATTTAGAGATGTGAAACTTCATGGTACTCCAAAAGTATTGAAACAAGAACATAAAAGCAACATTACTTGATTAGTGATAGTTCGGATAAATTACGCAAACGGTCATCGAACTTTGACGCATTCCCATTTCGGTCACTAAACTTCATTTTGTAACAGGACGTTCATCCAACTTGAAAAAACTTTCATTTGCAGTCATTTTGACCGGCTACCGCCGGTTTTCAGGTTACCGCGCTTACGTGGCATCTACAAAAATAATTTCTCTTTCTTCCACATCGATCCATAATATTATAAGATTTTTTCTCTCTCTTATGTGGCAATAAATAATATTTTTATTAAACTAATTTATCTTAAAAAAAAATTGAAGGAGTCTGTCACTCTCACGCTCCCTCTCTCTCTCTCCCTCCCTCCCACCCTCCCTCTCTCGATCGCTGGAGATGGTG
>LTAE01000035.1:74265-103525 GCA_001647135.1 Pontederia paniculata
CCCCCTCTCTTCTCCCTCGCCGGAGAAGAGAGGAGCTCCGATGAGGGAGAAGAGAGGAGGGGGAAGCTGCCCCCTCTTTTCTCTCTCGCCGGAGGCCCGGAGACGAAGGAGAAGAGAGCCCCCCTTCGCTGCCCCCTCTCTTCTCCCTCACCGGAGACGAAGGAGAAGACTTCTCCATCGCCGGAGACGAAGGAGAAGATAGGAGGGGGTAGTTGCACCCCCTTCTCTCTCTCTTGAGGAGGGGGCAACTGCCCCCTCTTTTCTCCCTCGCTGGAGACAAAGGAGAAGACTTCTTCATCGCCGGAGACTAAGGAGAAGAGAGGAGGGGGCAGCTGCCCCCTCTCTTCTTCATCACCGGAGATGAAGGAGAGAGGAGGGGGAAGCTGCCCCCTCTCTTCTCCCTCGCCGGAGACGAAGGAGAAGAGAGGAGGTGGCAGCTGCCCCCCTCGCTGCCTCCTCTCTTCTCCCTCGTCGGAGATGAAGGAGAAGACTTCTCCATCGCCAGAGACGAAGGAGAAGATAGGAGGGGTAGCTGCGCCCCCTTCTCTCTCTCTTGCCACGTAGGAAAAAAAACTTATAATAATAATCTATATCGACATGACGGAGAGAGAAGCTGCTTCTGTAGCTTCCACATAAGCTGAGTTGCCTAGAAACCGGCAATAGCCGGTCATAATGATAGTGTGTGAAAAGTTTTCTAAGTTGAATGATCGTCGCGTTACAAATTGAAGTTTAATGATCGCAACGGGATAGAGAGTAAAGTTGGATGATCGTTCGCGTAATTTACCCGTGATAGTTCGAATAAAGTACGAACTTGTGTAGGTAAAATGCAAGAGAATGCATGTATGATGAGGGTAATGCTATGAAAAGATGTGTAGTTTATGCCCAAATGCATTTTTTTTAGAACTAAATCTTATGCACATGATGTTACACGTCATTTATTTTAACATGAATCATTATTTGTCCTCAAACAATTATTCAAAGATTAAGACAGAAAGAAGCTTAATTTCAACTTAAACTATAACATGAGTGAGCAATTTTTTATATAAAAAAAATAGATTTTGGAACATACTAAAGCTAACACTATAGTATGTCCTTATCCAATTTAGTTCTTTTCATGGGCCATTGAAACTTATGCTTAGTATGACTTCAAATCACAATCTTACTATCCACACATAACCTTCCATTAGATTTAAGAATTTTTCTTCGTCCAACAAAAACTCTTACCACTGACATGTTATACTGCATTGTCACACATTTTTTTTTATTTATTGTCCACATCTTTCCTTTCAAATATTTTTTTCTTTTGAATTAAGAATTTCTTTTGTTTTTTTATTCTGACCACATTCACCATTATGTTCTAATCTACAAGAGTGTGAAAGAAAAAAACAAATTTCCCTAGAATAAACTAGGATGCTAGAAGTGTTGAACAAACAGCTTACTCTTAGTTCTTTCAAGTGAAAGGGTATATGAGTAGTTGATTGAGAGAGAAGAAAAATAATTTCCCAAGGCATTATTCTCTCATTTCTTTTCAGAATACTTCAGTAGGTGCATGCTAGTGCAACAATGATTGCATACTCTTGAATTTTAAGTTAAAAAGGATAAAGAGTAATTGATTAAAAAAGAGGAAAAACCCATAAAAGTTATACCAGAATAATGAATGTAGTGATGGATAAAATTTTGCATTTGAAAATTATTTCTATTCTTGTTAATACATAGACCAGTTGCTAAGCAAGAGTGGGGCGAGGGGGGTCAAGGGGTGCATTGGCATCCCCTAGACATTGTTAAAATTTTATAACAATAGCTTAATATTACATATGTTTATTATTGATTAGATGAAAATGACTTGTTTTTAGTTCAATCCTTCTTATCTTCACTTTTCTTTTATACTTACTTTACCATTTTCATCTTTTTTTCCCTTATTTATTCTTTATTTTTCAACAAATGATCTTATAATTTTGCACTCCCTCAATTGATCCTGGCTCCGCCCTTGCGGCTAAATTTACGCAAACCTGCTGTAGATCAAAGATTTCTGACGGATTTATCTTATTTTGTGTCGGATCCGTCCAACGCAAAACAAAAAAGAATCAATTTTCTTGTAGTCCAAATCAGACAAAATACTCAATGAACATATATTTGTTTCTCAAAGAAATATATCCACTCCATATGGTTAAAATCTGATGCGTATAAGTATGGAAGTAGTGTTCATGTTCTAGCATCAGCTTCAACCTTCGTCAACTAAAACACTCAAGAGGCCAAGAAATTAGTCTTGCACCGCCTGTTTAACAAAGCATGGAAAGCTCCCCGTCTGTTTGATATGGTCGAGTGTATTTTTGAGTCCATGCTGAAGAACTGCTATTTTACCTGCTCTGAAGCCATCTCCATATATTGTTGAAGTGTTTGTCTCAACCCTGTGCTTATAGAAAGCTCCCAATTTTCTTTCCAGTTGAGACCTTGAAAACTTTTCCAACGATGGCCATGACGACCAAGATGACAAGGTGGATGCGGCATTGCTGCCAGGCAAAGCCATAAGCTCCGATTCCAGCCACATATGAGCTACAACTTCGCAGATGCCTTCCTCGACTTCCGGCCGGAGATCTACATATCCTGCATGTGCAACAAGGAGAAGAAAAGAGAATTTTGCTACTGTTTCGGAGATAGAACAATTTTAAACAGTGTTTTCAACAACTGGGAAAATTAACTGGAATATACCATTAAGGCGAAGCCATGCATGCATCATCTCATGAGCTAAAGTAGCCCCTGTATGTAACCTGCACAGAAAGAACTTATAGCTTGCCAACAAAGTACTTGAAAGAAGTGTGTAATCTGAAATCAAAAAGTGGGAAGAGTTAGTTAATACCTGGGTTGCCCATACAAAACAAGAATTGCATCAACTACATATCCACGAGTAGGCTTGTGTGGCTCTTTTGTCATCCCACTTTGCTCTTTCACAGTTCCAATCCCTTTCCCTGAAATCTGGTTAGGAATGCCATGCTCTTACTCAGTAGGTTCAAGGAACTACAAACTATATGCATGCATGGAACAAAAGCATGCAAGTAATGCTCTTACTCGGCGGCTTAGGCAGACTCCTTTGATCCGTTTGAGGCCAAAACACTCCTATTTCAGGAAATAAAGCAGTTGACAGGCGTAAGGAAGAGGGATTCAACTGAAAGAGTAACAAATGAAGTTTCATATATTTCACTCACATGCTCCTCTCCTTCCTTCACCTCATTTAACGCCTGTCTCTCAACTAGAGCGAACGGAATCTGCTGCTCTATTTTCATATTTAAGCTTGCAAAAAACTCTTGTATCTGAGTGTACAGAGGTTGACATTCACTAGTATCCATGATGGCTGAATCCAGACACTCAAGGCAGATCTTTCGACCATCGTCCAAAGTGACATATTTTGTGCCTATTGGCTGAGATTTCATGGAGGAGAAATTAAGACATGAGTTTTGAGAAGTTAAAAAGGGATATATAGTTAAAAAGGAGAAGAAGAAAGATATATCATGAATGGTGAGTATAACAGATTTCAAATGTCTATTTGAAAGGTAAGAAAAGATGTTATGCACTGAGACCAACCTCCCTTCGGTCACAATTATAGCACATAGGAGTACCATCAAAGGCATGAGAATAGCAACATTTTTGTTTCCAGAAAGAATGCACCCTGTACGGTTGGCGCCTAAAGGTATCAATTGGAATCTGCAAAACAATTCATGAAACACAGATTCAACAGGAGACTAATGCTTTAAAGAGACAATTAAAATATCTACATGCAAAATTCTCATTAGTTAGGTGCATATATGGTTACTATATCTGCTTTAGTAGACATGCACAAAGAAAGTTATGAATTGATAGTGGCAAATTGCCAATGTAGGAAAAAGAACTAAATATTGAGCTTCCTCAGAGGAATACAATATGTCTGTCTTCACAATAAAATTGAAGAAAAATATCATAGCATAAGATTAGCATTAGAATGGCTATTAAACAGTATAACTCAACTCACTGTATGAATAACATCACCAGGTATATACTTACAAATTGCTTGCAAACATGACATACTGGGGCATAGTGCTTCATGTAACAGGATAAATGGCATGGACTGTTGACAGAATCTGCGAACTGCACAAAGGTTGTTTACGTTTCTCATTTCCGCTTAATGAGTTCAGAAAAATGATAAAACAACATGATCTGACTTCCTACCTCATAATCATCTATTGGTTGTTTGCAGACAAGACACAGAAGACACTCCGGGTGCCAAACGTCTGTCCTGAAACTAACGAAGCCATGTCGTCCTATTTCGGTATTACATCCAGCACATATCCTGCAGTGGATTGCAGAATGGATATGATGACAGAGAATAAGAAACAAAGTAAGACAGGCAATATAACTTATGAAAATGAAACTTCATTCTACTTCATGTTTTCTAGGTCATCTCAGCTACATATTGAACACTAGATGTTTAGCCGACAAGCAAAACAATGATGTAGATTGTACATAAGTATCAGGATGAAAATAACATTGTAGAACCAAATGCCTGTTCATGTAGGATTCAGTTTTGTGAACAGAAATTAGCCGACAAGCTCCATTTCCTGACACCTGATATTTATCCGGCAAACCACTTCTGAGCATGGTATGTGATATTTCAATGCATATAGATTTGATCCTTGTCCAGCACCATTTAAATACTTCTTGTAATAAGAGATGGTGGATCATTTTGCACACGAGCCTCAGTTATTAAATATCTACTTAAGTTAAAAGGACACTCACCTGAAGTCCAGTGATAGCTGATATGGTGTTGGTTGACAAATGCCATTTTCTCGAGGAGACTCTGAATTCAGGCTTTTTTGTAAAGCTCTTGCAAGTTGCTCATCTTCTTCCAAGTTAGCTGCATCTTTTTAAGGAACAA
This sequence comes from Pontederia paniculata, assembly GCA_001647135.1. Lineage (NCBI taxonomy): Eukaryota > Viridiplantae > Streptophyta > Magnoliopsida > Commelinales > Pontederiaceae > Pontederia > Pontederia paniculata. The sequence goes on from LTAE01000035.1 coordinate 79,172, forward strand.
GTTAATCAAAAAAGTTAGTTGCTTGATGAGTTGGTATATTATTCATCAAAGTTTCAATAGAATCTATGGCGCGCCTATGATTCTATCCAAAGTAATAATTCTAGCCAAACTAAGATGAAAAATCAGACAATGTGTACTCCAACAAAATTGAGAAATAAGGCAACACAGATGGTCTTTTAAAGTTATTAGAAAAGGGACCAAGAAATATAAGCAGATCAAAGTAATCACCAACTAATGATTTTATGACCTTGAGCTAGAAGTTGTGATCTGAGATTTAAGCAGAACAGTTGAAGTTCACTTAGATATTCTGAAGATAAGACCTGGTGTTCAGCTGATTGGATTGACATTTCGAGACAAAATCAAGCAAAAATGCATTCATTTAGCAACTACTTCTTATGCATTTACATGTCAGATAGCCCAAGAAAAGTCTATTGTGAGTGCATTACTTAAATTATGTAACAACAATGAGGATTAACATACAAATGTTAATGATCTATTATCTAGATCATGTAATTGGCACAGAACTAAGTTGACTTACCAGCAGCCTTCTTTTTTCTTTGTTCTTCCTCTCTGTCTTCACTGCACTTTGGCAGAGGATCCTGCAAACATGATTCAAGAGAGTATTCCAGCTCAAGTAAACCCAAAAGCATGAATGTCACAACTCACAACAGAAACATGATCATCCGCACACTGAATTTACCAAGGAAGGCACGGCTTGATTTGGAAGGCTATCATCATCAGACGTCCTGATGCGTTCTGAAGATCTACGTTTGAAACCTTTGAAAACATTTTTCAGACAACCCATTTTTTCGAGATGCTATCTGGAGAGTAAGTAAAGCCTCTGCTGTTATTGTGGGGTTTGTGCAATGTCTGTCCAACCAGTGCAGGTAACATGCATAAAAGCAGGGCACAAGAATAAGCAAAAGCAAGCACAATATTAAATCATAAGTCTTTCTCATCTCTGTACATGTAATCCAAAAAGCATGCATCTGTTGCATAAACCAAGACAATAAAAAGACAGACATCACCTTTTCTTCTCCTGAAGACAATATTGGACAAAAAAGTATATTTCTAGCAAATCATAAACCAAGAGTATTCTCTCTTTTTAAGTCCTGTCCATTGCACATCTCCATCATATTTAACAGTAATCATGGGCACACCAAAGAATTATATATCTACATGGTGGTCGTACTCTTGTATAAATATGATCCTGTATTCTTCATGGACCTATCGACCAATAGAGAGAGAGAGAGAGAGAGAGAGAGAGAGAGAGCAACAAGCAGCAATGCTTTCTATTCACCTCAAGAACAGAATAAATAAGCAGCAGTAGAGCACATAAAATTCAGGCCGAAGCAAACTTCAGACGGATGAACCGGCGATCGCCGGAGTCGGAATCAACTAAGAAAGAATACAATCTTGTCGTATGTAATATGTATGCGCGAACAATATAATATATCTCGTCTTTCGGAGTCCAAAAACCCGTTTATGTTCCAACTCAAACTTGCACGTCATACAAAAATCTAACAAATTTTATTTTAAAACATTTCTTTTTCTGTAAAGTTGGGAAATAAAAGAGATACAAGATGCACCTGAGAATTTATTTAAAAAACCACCACTTCGCCTTATCTTTTAATTTCGATGCTTTCTTTATTAAGTTTTGGACTCCTTTTAGTAGACGGAAACAAGATAAATTTCCTTTTTATACCCTATTTCTCTTTTTTTATCCGATTAAAACTTGAAATGGTCATTTGGGCTTCGGTAGAGTATTGGACATGTTGGATCCACCACCCGCTAACATGTGGAATAAATTTCTCTAAATTTATGTCAATAGCGATGAAGTCTTGCAGTTTTGTACTGTATATTTGCAATCCGACAAAATTACTAATAATTTTGAATTATTTAATATTTTAAATAAAATCTCGTTGAATAGTTTAAATTAAAATTATTAATAATTTTGTTGAGGTATATGCTTGGTGCACTCCGTTTCTTGTTATTTCTATTTTATCGATATTTTTTTAAGATTATTTTTAAGCAAACTAGCCTAGGGTATGTCCGGTTAGGCATATTTAAGAATCTTTTTCATACTTTTTTATCACAAAAATTTTCTATTTTTTTTTGAAAAAAAAAATCAACGTTTTCCTCTCCTTTTTCACTTTTCAATTCGGTCTTTTTTTCTTTTTCTCGCTATCACGCCCTTGGTTGCACGCCTAAATGCGACGGATGAAGCTCCCAATAAAAATATTTTATATTTAAAGGGACTCGAACTTAAGACATCATTAAATGAGAAAAAACTTATTGGTTAAGTTTGTTTCTCAAAGAAATATATCTATATGTTTTGTTGAAAAGAGTCCGATTAAAAATTGGCACTTATATGTATGGAAAGCAATGTTCTTTTATTGACAATTTAATATAAGCTTCGGCCTTTAGATCCTCCACCTTCAGGTTGGATGAAGCTATGGATCATTTATAAGCCAAAGAGAGACTCAGTGGAGTAGGTTTTGTAACAAGGGACTCTAATGAATTTTTTTTTGTGCAGATGTCAACCACAAAAGATTTGGTACGATGTCTGAAGCAGAAGCCTTGGTCATAAGGTGTGGACTTTAGCTAGTGCACAGCATGGGATACAAGAAAATTATAGTGAAATGTGATTCAGTCTAGATCATTAACATTATTCAAATGCAATTGGATTGTCCCTCGAGACTCAAACATACTATTGTTGATTGTAAACTTTTTTTGACACATCTTGATTATGTGATGTTTAATCATATATATGGTAAATCATGTTGCTCATAATATTCCAAGGCTCGGGAAAGAGAATCTTTTGGTAACTTTTTGGGAGGACTCGACACCTCAAAAGATCCTAGATCTTTGTACTTGGATAATTTTGGCATCTTTTTTTAATTAGAATTAATTAAGTAGTTTCTCTTAAAAACAATTCAAGAGAGCAAGAAAATAGTCCAGTACCTGTTTAACTAATTATTATGTTTTGTGATGTTCTACATATATTTTTACTTATCATGAATGACATACTTGACGAGTTTCTGAGAAAAGAAGACCCACGCGTTGTGAAACATGACTACTTTTCAAATTATAGGTCGACTATTTAAAGATATATAAATAAGTCAAATTATCATTTGTAATAATTCAACTCATATTCATTTTAAATTTTCAAAAAGTATTTGAATTATCAAGGATACACTTAATAATTATGATTTTCTTCTATTTGATTTCTTGTCAAAATATTTCAGAAAAAAATTCAGTAGTTAAAATGATTAAAATCTCTTACAAGTATGGAAAATCATTGTTATTTCATTGGTATAATCTTCATCCTTCACCAACTAATTCAAGAGGCCAAGAAATTAGTCTTGCACATGTTTAACAAATTATCAACATGGAAAGCTCCTCGTCTATTTGATGTTGTCAAGAGTATATTTGAGTCCATACCGAAAACAACCTGCTTTTTGCTTTGAAATCATCTCCATATTCATGTGAGTTGTTTCTCCCATTCCAATCCTTCAAAAAAAGAAAGCTCCCAATTTTATTTTGAGTTGAGATCTTGAAAACTTTTTCAACTATGATCATTGGAAAAAAATTATATGATAAATTTTTCGAGACCATCCGAATATAGCTTCATTCATGCTCGGTAGTGACCTATTATGGCACGTGTGCCTGCTACTATATGTCCTCAACCACGTCCCATTTTATTAGTGATTGATTGTACATGTGATCATTCATGATCATCATGACCATAATGTAACGATCACTACCGACATCTCCAACTTGACCACAATGGTCACTAATTGTGAACACTCTCACTGTTTGTATAGTGCTTTAGTGCACAAAGGTCATTGTTGGAAGAGTTCAAGAAATTTCATCTAAAGTTGAGAGAAAAATTGGCAGAAAGTTCAAATGTGTTCGTGCAGAGAATGGTGTTGAATACAAAGGTCCTTATGAAGAATATTTCAATACTTTTAATATTAGGCTTGAGAAAATAGTTTCAAAGACACCTCAGCAGAATGGTGTGATTGAGAGAATGAACAAAACAATTGAGTATCGTGTCATATGTATGTTGTTATATGCTAAGCTATCAAAGAATCTTTAGGATGAAGCATTGATGACTATAGTTGATCTGATAAACTATTCACCGTCAGTACCTTTGGATGGTGGTATACCTTTGAAATTTTGGATAGAAAAGAATGTTTCATACAAATATCTTAGATTGTTTGGTTGTAGAGCTTTTGTTCACATCCCAAAAGATGAGAGATTAAAACTTGATAGCAAAATGAAAGAGTGCATCTTTTTTTAGTATCGAGATTGAGAATCTGGCCATAGATTGTGGAATCCTATTGACATCAAAATTAATAGAAGTAGAGATGTAGTATTTTTAGAACACCAAACAGTTGAAGATCCATTGATAGATAAAGAATTAACATTCTTTAAATATTATCTAGTTGAGCTGAGTTTTGTTGAAGCACAAATAGAAGATGACTATTCCAGAAGATGATTCAGATGACAATAACAATTATACCAATTCGAGTGATTCAAATGCACTTCGAATAGTCAAGTAACTATTAACTAAAGGGGGAGAAGCAAAATATTATCAATAAGTCTTGACACATGAGCAAAAAAAATGAATGGATGAAAGTCATGCAGGAGGAGATGAAGTCTTTGCATGAGAATAACACTTACAAATTGGTGAAACTTCTCAAAGTCAAAAGAGCGCTCAAGAACAAACGGGTACGCCGACTGAAATGTGAAGAAAATAACTCATACCCAACATAAAAGGAAAGATTGGTTGTCAAGAGATTCAACTAGAAGAAAGAGTGGACTTTGATGAAATATTCTCACAAATGGTTAAGATGTCATTGATTCGTATAGTTCTTGAATTAGCTGCTAGTAAGAACTTGAAAGTTGAGCAACTTAACGTCAAAACATTTTTTCTTCATAGTGACTTCGAAGAATAAATTTACATAGAGTAGCCAAAAAGTTTCAAGTGAATAACAAAGAACATGTGGTACGTAAATTGCAGAAAAGCTTATATGAGCTTAAACAAGCACCTCGTCAATGATATAAAAAGTTTCAGTCATTCATGATGCAACAAGAATACAATAAGACAAATAAATATCATTGTCTCTTCGTGAAATATTTTTCGTATGATGATTTCATTATTTTGTTGTTATATGTTGATGACATGCTTATTGTAGGTCATGATATAAACAAGATGAACAAATTAAAATAGAAGTTGAATAGATGGTTTTCCATAATATATGCTTATTGTGTCATTATTTTGTTGTTATATGTTATCAATGCTCATGTGTTTCATGTTTGTAATAGATTACTAGTTCAAATAGAATAAAATAACTTAAAATCTCAAATCAACAAAGAACATTTCTAAGATTACACACATTTATTTATAAATATAAGATCCGAAGGATAATTTTCATGTGCCAATTGCTATTTAAGACAAACTTTTTATAGTAAGAAAACTAAATTCTCAACCTTGATAGATGTGCCACTAGTCCTTCTCTAATTATTTTTTTTTCTTTGTAGTAATCTATTTTTTATTCATAAGCTAATCATAAACTAAACATTCAAAACATTCTCTTAATGGATTCAAAGAGCCAATAAAATTATAATGGATTTTACAGAGTATAAAAGAAAATTATGAACCAACAAAGGATGGAAATATTAAAAAAGTATTAGTTATAAAAAATGAATAAATATATAGGGCCATAATAATGAAAAAAAATCAAGTTAATGCATATGTCTTATCGAAAGAAGTTAATACATATCAAGGCGAGGCATCAACACCCAAATAAGCCTTATTATTCATGAAAAAATAGAAGACAAAAAAGATAAATCAACACATTTATGCTAAGAAACAACAAGAGACAAAAGAAAACAATCAATGCATCATATTTAACATGATTTAAGAGGGTGGTTGCTTCTGGTAGCAAAGTCAATAGAATGGGACAAAAAGTACACAATGAGCTACGACATGTTTGGTTCAACAATTATTAAAGGAAAGGGAAGGTAATAAAGGGGAAGAGAAACTAGATAAAGGGAATAGAAGAGAATGGAGGGAAAATAGTTAATATTGTTTGGATGACATAACTAAAGAGAAGGGAAGTGAATTATAATCTTTTGTTCGACAAATATATTCTAATGTATGTGTTTATATGTTTAGTTACATATGATTAAAACTGGAAATATATTTTAAATATATATTTCCCCTCATTTACATCTCAATTTGGAATTGAAAGAAAAATGAACTCTTGGAGAGGAATGAAGGTAAATGGAGGAGACATTTTCCTACATTCACCTCTATTGAAAATGCAATCAAACGGGTTCAACTATTAATCTTTTTTTTCCTTTCCCTTCTTTATCCTCCTTTCACCTCGAATTAAATAGACCCTAAAACGAGGTAATAAATGGAGGAAAAAAGATAGTGAAAAAGAAAATGAAGATCCTTTACCTCCTATTTTGGTGGCATCGTCCATTTGCAGAAAAATAGTTTTCCAACGAAAGTCTCTAGAATGGTGCTAGGGAAAACTATTTTGTAGGAACTTTTTGGTGGTATGGCAGATATGCACATCATGACCAAGAAATAAAATAAGATAGAGATTTTGATTTATATTTTTTACTCGTTATAATCTTCAATCAAGTATGTGCATGCATAAGGAAACATACTTTTGACTTGCATGATTTCTAGTCCAAAGTCGTCAAGCAAAAGTATAGATGTGTATCTTAGGCCTCTTGTTGATGAATTAAAAATATTATGGGAGGATGAAATTTTGACATATGACAGTTCAAAGAAGCAACATTTGTAACGGAAGTGGCACTGTTATGGACGATTAATGACTTCTTGCATATGGAATGTTAAGTGGATGGAGCACTAAAGGAAAACTTGCATGTCCATTTTGTGGGAAAGACACATAGTCATTTTATTTGAAGCATGGTAGGAAGGTGTGTTAGTTTGATTTCCACCAAATATTTTTTTTCGATCGAGTACTCCATACGACGTGATAAAAAGAATTTATCAACAAATTGGTATTTTTTCAAATTAAATGAATTTTTAATCTTATCACAAAATAGTTCAAGTAATGTGATTGTTATATGAGTTTGCGAGTAGACGCAAAATTGACTTTCAAATAGTGTACAAAGAAGTTTATACCAATATGAAAACCAACCAATTCATCTCGGAGCAAACAAAATAAATTGCAGTATATTTTTATAACATTCGTTTCAAATATTTCTCCTTAAGTATTTGGTATAAAATTAACTATTTTTTCATTTGCAAGAGGCATATCATTTGCTTATGGCGGAGAAGTATGGGGATAATGTTGACGAATACCCCGAAGTCGACGAGGAGGTATGTGATGCGTGCTAATTATGGAGATAAAATCGTCAGCAAGTGCACTAGTCGTATCAAGTAATAAAGAAAGTAGGTAAAGTCATGAGGATTGGTATTACTATCTATCTAATTCCACCAACTACTAGGAGATAAAAGGGGTTTTGATGATGATAAGATAAAAGATCGGATTAAAAATAAAATTCAAAAAGTTTGATGACAACAAGCAGTGGTCTAGGATGAGATAAGATAAGTCGAGAGAAACAATGTTGCCACAAATTTAATCAAGATCTATTTAAAATATGATGTCCTCTCCAGTATGCACCAATTATCTCAAATATAAGAGACTTAATTGTTACTCTCTAGGATGTCAATCCAATCAAATAGGTTTGAGATACATTAAATTGTAAGTCCTAAACTATGGGTCGTTCATCTCAATGATGCAAACCTCACAGACCTCACACCCAAGGTATTCCTCTCTAGGATGCTACCTAGATATAGTATGCAATGTCTCAAATTATAATTTCAAAAAATTAAGTTTAGAAATATAAAAGAATAAAGAGTTCCTTATTCCTATCCAAGATGCTAGTAAAGATTCAAAATCTGATAAACAAGCACTAAACACAACATTCATAGGCATAAAAAATTTGACAATTAAATTTAATTAAAACAATGGTTTATCCAGTTTTCCCTTTACAATAAAAATTCTTCAAAACATAAACCGAACAACAGACATGAGAGTTCATCCTTTGAAAAGTAAAAGAGGGAAGATACACTAAAGATTCAGAATCAAAACACATCGGTGATCACCTTTCGGAAAGGTTGTTGCAGCACTTCGTCTTCTCCTCAGCGTATAGACACTTCCAGGCTTGAAGAACTTTTTCCTCAATAAAGGTTTTGAGGGTTATTTATAGGATAGAAGAGTTCTTGACTTGATAAACTTCGTTTGGGAGGAGATCAAGTTCAAATTGAGATAAGAATTGTCAAAAAATCATTTAAAATGAACTCAATCACAAATTCAACTTAATCCCGTGAATTGTCATGGCCTGTGATAGGCTTGTCAAGGCCATAACCGAAGAAGCGTGGAAAAAAATGCATCTTGGAGTTGTCACGGACCGTGACATGGGTGTCACAACCGTGATCGAAGGTGAAAAATAACTTCTAAAGTTGTCACAAGCCATGATATGGGTATCACAGCCGTGATCGAAAGTGTCACGGGTCGTGACAGGATTGTCACGGGCATGAAATAAGGAAAACTCACTCTCAGGACTATCACGGGTCGTGACTGGCTTGTCACGACCGTGACAAAGGCTGGAGAACCTTCCTAGTTGTGACAGACAAATTCTAGGCGTGAAAACTAGGAGGAAATCGCGATTTAGCTTCGCTCATAGTCGTGACTATCTTATCAAGATAGTGAATGACACATGTTCAATACTACCAACTTCAAATTGCGATTCTAGGCTCGTCTTAACTTCGAATTGAGTGTTATTTTTCCAATGGCTTCGTCTCTTTGTCTTCTTGCCTCCTAGACAATATAATTAAAAAATGAGTAGTTTCCTACTTTAAAATAAATAAATACAAAAGAGTACATAAAATGATGCATGAAACATAGAAATGAATGCAAATTGCCCAAATATGCTATAAAAAATATGACTAATTTAGCATGCATCAGTATGGAAAGAAGTTGCGGGAATTATGAAGGAGGGTCGACTTCATGGGTTAGGTAGATTGAGTTCACAAGCGAGTGCTTCTTCTATTGTTGGTCATGCATGCAGTTCGCCCGCCGCACCCGTCCCTACGACTATGGCTAAGATGAGGGACCTTGTGGTAGAGGTTGTAGATGATAGGGTTAGGCCACTATTGCTGGAGGTCCGAGTTTGATTCGCGATTGATCTCCTCACACACCTCCGTCTAACGATTAGTCTCTTTGAATTTGACAAATAAACTTTGTTGTATTTTATGTGATGATTAGACTCTTTGTGTTGTGATTATTCGAAACTTGTGTTATGATACTTTGACGTGATGTGATTGTCAGTACTTTTATATGGCATATTTATTTGTGTTGTACTACTGGATGTGATGACATATATTATATATAAGGTTTTATGAAAAAAAACAATTTTATTGTTTTCAGTGATTTCGTAATTAGTGACATATCAACGATGGTTTTTTTTTATATTTTTAAAATTTTGATACTTTGCAATGCGTTAGTGATAGTTTAGTGACGGTTTAGCAATGAATAAAATGAAATATTTTTAAAATTTTACGACAGCGTAGCGACAAAACATAATAATTAGCGACAACTTTATGACATTTTAGCTACAAATTAGCGCTGACTTTAACTTTGGAGTAACTACAATGTTACGACAACTTACGACTATTTAGCGACGAAAAGTCATTTTTTTCTAAAAAAATTGGAAACCGGCGATAGACTAGGGACAATATAGTGACGAAATTAGTGACAGAAATTATCCATCGCTAATAGTGACTAATAACTAGTGACAATGTTATGTTGGCATAAAACCATCGCTAAACCATTGCTGATTTTTTTTAGCGACGATATTTTTTATCGGTAAATTAAGTTATTCTTGTAGCGGATGCATATCATGACCAAGAAAGGAAATAAGATAGATATTTTATTTAAGTTTTTCTTCCAATGGAAAAGCTATTTTTTACCAAATGAGCAAAATGACTTTTTGCTATCTTAGGAACTAAAACAGTAAAATGAGCCTCTTTCGATGGATAACAGGTATTCAAACTGACCCCTAAAATGTCTTATTATAAATTTTTAAAACTTTTCAACATGACCAATTTTTTGGTTGCCATCTCAATTTTAAAAGCTACGTCTTAACTAATTTGAGTCGTTCTGAGTCGCACGCTTAGCTATGACGAGTGAAACTCCCAACAAAAATATTTTGCATCTAGAGAAACTCGAACTATAGAATTTTTAAACGAGAAGAAGTTCCTTACAACTTCACCCTAACTCACCCTGCTATTAGCTCTAAGTTTGAAACTCACCATAATATTTTCTTGAAAAAGGCATTGCATTCACTCTGATCAAATTACTCGTGTGTTAAAAGTCGACCCTCCTTGTCAATCGAGAAAACCACAAAATGTCTCATATCATATCGGATTGGGAAAAAGATATTATGAGTTTTTATATATTACGAACTAAAGCATGTATGTTTTCATTACACATATTTGGAAGAAACATATACAAATGAAAACAAATCTCTTAAATTTAATAAAATAACCTCATGCAATCAACAAAACTTTACTTGTTATCTCATCGTTATTTTTTTTCTAGAAGCTAAGAAGCGCCATTAATCAGTTTAAACTATGACAGAAACTTACAAAAATAATTCCAAAAAATATGTGGATTTTCATAATTTAATATTCATACATGTTTATAAAATCGAATCTCAATGGACATGAAAAATATAATCTAGCCATTTTTTTAGTGAGATCCAATATTGACCCAAGTTTTATTTGCGCATACCAAAGACAATTTTTCATACCATACCAAGAAGGGAGAGAAGGGGATTTCTTTTCTTTTTTTGGTTGGAGAGGAAGTTCTAATCCAGTATGCTCACTCTTACTAGAAACAGAAGCAAAAGGGAGCAAAAAGAGTAGTGGAGTTGAAGTTTTTCAATAGGAGAAAAATTAAAAGGAAGACATAGTTGATTCAAAGGATCAATTTAAGAGATGCACCAAAGATGTATCACTTCAAGAAAATTATAAATTTGCGATGGAATATGTCAAAAAAAATCGGTCACAAACATGGTTTGTGATGGAATTTCTGACAAATTTAGTACATCAAATAAATGCTCGTTGAAAACGACCTGTGACGGATATAAATTCCGTCAGAATTTATGACAGATATATTTTTCATCACAAATGTTATTATTTATTGAAAAAATGATTTATAAGTATTTATTATTAAAAATCTGCCTTGTGCGGTCGGATCCGACCGTGTAGGGGTGCTCTTGCGCGGGCAGATCCGGCCGCACAGATGCCCAAGCCGATCGCGGAGGTACCAGAGCGCGGCCCGATGAAAGAAAAAAATAGTGCTGCAAGAGTAAAATTAAAGAAAAAAAAGTAAAAGAATACTGCTACAAGAGTAAAATTAAAAAAAATAATTCATCAGCCACGTAGGGGCTGGAGAACCCTGCATGGTCAAATCCGGCCCCTGCGCGATCGGATTCGGTCGCGCAGGGGTCGGATCTGCCCTTGCACGGCTGGATCTGTTCGGTCGCGGAGGGGTCGGATCTGCCCTTGCACGGCTGGATCTGACCACGCAGGGGCCGGATCTGCCCATCACGGACGGATCCGACTGCGCACGGATAGGTACGTGACCGGATCCGGCCACGCATTGGGCCGTATTTGCTCCTGCGCGGTCGGATCCAGCCGCTCAAGTGCCGTAGTTGGCCGCACTGGTGCCGGAGCCTGGCCGGATGAAAGAAAATAAAAACACAAAAACAGAGAGAAAGAGGAGAAGGGAAAGAAAAATGGAGAGAGGGAGATGTAGCACGAGGAAAGAGCTTTAAATAAGAAAGAGTTGAATTTTCGACGGACACTTAAGTCCGTCAGAAATTCTGACAGATTTAAAAATTTGTCAGAATTTCTGACGAAATTTGAAATTCGTCAGAAATTGTGAGAAATTTTTTGTTCATAAGAAATTATGACGGATAGAAAGTCCCTCATAATTTTTGAAGGATTTTCAATCCGTCAAAAATTCTGACGGGTCTTTTCATTAGAAATTATGATGGATAGATAGTTCATCAAAATTTATGATAGACATTTAGTCCGTCAAAATTTATGAGAGTTTTTATCCGTCAAAATTTATGACAGCTTTAAGTCCATCACAATTTCTGACGAATGTCCATAAAAAATTGTAAGGAAAAAATTGTTCCGTCACAAATTTCGGTTAGAAATTGTGGGGGATATTATATCATTCCGAATTTTTATCATAATTTTATAATTTTCTTATAGTGGTAGGGAGACTTTCTTGTCGAGGGGATGTAGGAAAAGGCTGCCAGTTTTGGTTTATCTAATGCTACTATTTCTAAAAATGGTTACTCATTAGTATTTCGAGCGACTAGTACATATTTGTTGGGAAAAAAATGAATGGTGATCAAATTGATGATTTTAAGAATCAATCGCAGCAGATGTAACAAGTGAATAGGCCTATTAAAGTTATTATTATATTTGATATTTTATTATTTGAGCTTTTGTTTGTAATGTTGATAGTACAATTATTTCAGAAATAGAAAATAAAACTCTTGATTATGGTAAAAACTGAGCAAAGGATGTGCCAAAACTAGATGGACCTGAATTCGATCAGGTATTTACAAATGGATTGATACTAGGCCCAAATCAAGTTAAGCCCAATAAAAAAATGCTACTGCCCCTTTTCTTTTAATGAATATATACTAGAATACATCGTATCTCCTATCTTATAAATCATTAAATCTAATATGTAATATAAAAAATAAAAAAATTATTTAAAATTCATATTTCATATTTATTTTTATCAATCACATATTTTGAATTTAATGATCCAAAATATAAAATATACAGTATATCCTACATAGTGCAGTTAATTTAAATAACTTATTTAGTATTTGTATTTTCTATTTTCTCAACCACGGATTTTGAATCCAATGGTCTAAAAGGTAAAAGATACAGTGACCCCTATGGAGACAACTTCTCACACCTAGAAATAGATCATGGCTAATTTAATTCAAGGGAGAAATTTTGGGACACAAATATCTTCCCTACAAGAACATCTCTTCCAATACAATCTTGTGACCAGAACAAGGGCTGCAAACAAAAATTCAGCATTTGTTTCAAATGGTATAATTGGTTCGTGCCAGTAGTTACAAGATTGGACTGGAATTGCAGAAAACAAACCAATCATTTGAGCATTTTGGTGGAACCATAAAAATGAAAAGTGATCAGAAATAGAAGGAGAAAATTAAGAAATGATAGAAACATATTAACCCCACCTCTCCGGCAAATTACGCTGCAGCATAAATGTGCCATTCTTGATCAGTAGCAAACTGGGACAGGAATCAGAGCACGGCCATTTAAAATGGGGCGGGGCTTAACTTTGCAGCAGGGACAAACTTGTGGCCTTCCACGAACACTTTAATTGCATGCAACCATATCATACATACGTGCATGTGACCAGAGAATGCTCTCACTCACCCACACCTACCCAAAATTATGATAGTGCTTCTACATGTATTGTTGTACGACACAATTTTGGCTACCTAATTAACTTATCACCATTTTATTATTTTTATTATTAAAAATATAAATATAAAGATGTTGTTCTTTCTCTTTTAGTTATTCATATGTTGATCTTTGAGATAAATTAAAACTATCAGTGGTTCACACGTGAGAAGAAATATTAAGAATATAAATATAAATATGTTATTCTTCCTATCGGATTAAGTTTTTAGGATTATTGTTAGCACATCTAATTTAATATTATGATTGCGTAAGACTTTCTAAAAAGCCAAATTAATTTATTTTATGTCCTTACATTTGGATTTTTTTAAAATAAAAAATATTGGTATTTACATATATCTTGATGAGTAGTAGCTCATGTGATCATATACATATGATAACTCAGATCCAACTCTCCTTAATGAAGACATTGAAAGCTCAACTGATCAATAGCCTCCACCCCCTTGGCAGATTCGGTGGTGATTAAAGTCGCAAAGTTGAGCTTTGAAGTGATGCATGTTCTTGGAAGGCCAACTTGCTATCTACATATTCGGAGCTGCATTTAAATAGGAATTGTTTATTTCTTTCATTTTGTTCATGGTGAGGCTGCCTGCAACTGGAGTTGGAATGGAGGGGACTACTGAAGATTTTGTGGAGGGTGATGCCCGGCGGGGCATTATCTGAGTTGTCAAGTGTTGTGGCAGTGTATTATTTTTTTGTTTGCTTGTTTGTTAGCTAGCCGTCTTGATGCCAATTGGAGATCGACCTTGGAAGGGGGAAGGATACATAGAGAGAAATATTATAATATATATCACATTTAATCATTTCACGTTACTATCAACCCCCTCGGTCCCTGTCGTCTTAACCTCCGTGTGGTCGCCGGCCGGACCCCTCCTTGTCGGACTACGTCTTGGCTCCTTCGATTTGGCCCTCTGCCACGGTCTCAGATCACTGCATTGCATGTCTTCTCTCCCCCCACATAATTACATGCATGCTCAGAAAACAAAGGTAATTGACTGGGATCTCTCTCTCTCTCTCTCTCTCTCTCTCTCTAGCTCTCGCACTGTTCACGAAGCTCTCAGTTGAAGATTATATGAACTGCGTCATTGTCCTTTCTATATCAGTCCATAAATTCAAAGCACTGACAAGCTCATCATGCTTCTCAGGTTCCCCCCTACAACCAGGATTTCCAAATCTAGCGATGAGTTCGAGTAGATGAAAAATGCATTTCTAATGATGATATATCTGCATTTTGAAAATTGATTTATACATTCAAGGAAAAGTAATAGTCGATTCTTTAATATATATATATATATATATATATATATATATATATATGACTAGATGGACAAATTGAAATTAGTTTGAGTTTGGAGTACATCTTATTATATAGTCTATTTACATCTTAAGCATGACATATAGGTAAAGTACTAGAACATTTTTTTGCAATTAGATGGACAAACTGAAGTTCATTAATTTCCATATCAGGAACTTGAGTTTGAGTATATATTATTAAGAAAAAAAGAAATATATAGTGCAAGATGAGGGCAAAGTCAGTCGCCACTTAAAATTAAACAAAGTTATTGTGCTGCATACAAGGCCTATTAAAAATTTCGTAATCTCACCTTATCATACTAAAGTAATGGTCTCTTTATAATTGAAAAAGAGAAAAGAAAAGAATGCCTCCCTTTTGGCCGAATAACATCCAGTCATGGGCAAGTAACTGACAACGGAGTGGAGGACTGTTAACATCTTTGGCAACTGCATGTTGCAACTCAATCATGCATGTTTAATTTCCAAAGGCAAAAACATGCATCCGACTGGAGGGGACCAACCTCTCGTAGCAGCTAAACTATCTTTCTTTTTTTCTAATATGTTATGATGATTTTTTTTCATAAGAATATCTAATACTATTAGCAAAAAGTAAGAGTATGAGAATCAATTTTTGTAGTTCAAAATATTACTTTTTATCAGGATTTATTTTCGTGGCGCTCGTTCAAATATCAAATTAGTGGAACGCATTCAACTGAGGAAAAAAATATTGTGAGCCATTGATAAGTATAGAATTAAATAGTAATCTTTGATGATTGTTTTTTGCACCAATCGGCAGGTGAAATGTCCGGAATCCGAAACGATCCAACAACCGGCGACGTCGCTGCGCCGGGCTAATCATGACAAAATCTTGTGACCTGCGACCAGTAAAAAGTGGTACCCAAAGGAACTTGTCGTGGATGATGCACTAGTTTTCGATCGCACAGCTCGCTCTTTCTTTGGAGGCGATGCGATGCCGCACTTTTGACCCTATATGCATATCACATACGTACGTCTCACAGCACCAAACCCTATGCGCGCCACCGAACAAACAGGGACCATGCATGAAAACAGGGACAAGCAACAAATGGACGACGTCGACGACCGACGGCAGGGACTTTTAACCCCACACGGTAATCGTCGCGCGTGATAGCCAAGTGCCACAGTACGTACGTCTCTGAGCAGCCCCCTACGAGCTGTGCCAAATCCAATACCTGAGCAAGCAAGCGAGCGAGGCGCCCTGAAACGAAGCCATCGGAGCCGGAGCAGGGCGACGCGATCGAGAGGGCCGGCAGCAGGCTGCCGATGGAGTTGGCCACTGCGCTGCTGCGCTTGGTTTACAAGGTCCCCCACCCACAGGGACTTTATAACAAACACCCCACGTACGTACGTACACGGGCGCGCGGGCGGGCGGCAGCTGCGAAAAGAAAAGGGTCGTCATCTCTCTCTCTCTCTCCTCCAAACAAAACCCACACCAAAACACGGCCAGACTGGCGCCGTGGCGGATGCGGCCATCTTTAATCCATGGGCCGTGCCGTGGAGTTGGATGGGGACCGGTGTGACTCCACCATCACCTGTCGCCGGTACCACTCATCTTCCATTATATATATAATATCTATTAAAATAGATTTAAGCGGAGGTGTACTCTATTTAATTTGGTTACGTCGTGTATCTACTATTAAATTTGAGATATGCTAATATTCATATTATTTTATATATTTTTATTAATCATATATTTCAAATCTAACCGTGTAAATGATATATATGATCGTGTAAATGATATGATGTATTGTGTATCCTCCTTAAATAGGATACATCTTCTTTAAATTTATTATTAAAATATATCTACTATATAATTTTAATTAATTATATAGCATTCAAGCAAATTCATCGGTTCAAAGCTACCCGTTTTTTTTTTACTTCGGAAAACCTATTTTTTATACATTTTTTTCCTTACCCCTATATACTCTTAGTGCATCAAAAAAAAATAAAACTTTAATTCAAATATTTTTATGATTCTCTAACTTTTTTTTTACTCACTAGTCTTCTAACTTTATTTATTTTGTACACTTAATCTTTTTTTATCAAATAAAATTAAATATTTAGTATGTTCATATAGATATTTTATATCATCATTATAATAAAATATAACATATTAACTTTGAGAATACGCATATCATATGAGATTATCAATCATGTATTTTAAGTAGACATGAGACAAAAGAATCAAAACTTTATTTCATATGGCCTATATTCGACCTCCCAACTTTTCGATATATATATAAATATATATATATATACTAGTAGATACAAATGTTAAAAAAAAGTAAGATTATCTATTTGATGTAATGGTTAGAGGTTTTTGGTTACTATATTAATATATTTTATTATAATAGTAAATATTTACGCCAACACACTCAATCAATAATATATATATATATACTAGTAGATACAAATGTTAAAAAAAAGTAAGATTATCTATTTGATGTAATGGTTAAAGGTTTTTGGTTACTATATTGATATATTTTATTATAATCGTAAATATTTACGCCAACACACTCAATCAATAAAATAAATAAATTGAAGGACCGTAAGTAGAAATTACCTAAAACCTTTCATTCTTATTTCTTTTAGATATTGATTTAAAACCTTTTTTATTATCCCTTTTGCAAACTCCATAGATATGGCCATGGGGACAACCGTGAATATAAAATCATGGAGTTAACCCAAATGGGGTATGGGGCCATTTGGATCAGGGGAATGTTGCTACATGCTTTCCTCTCATACTAGCCTACTTTTTATATATATATAGAGTGGTGCTCACTATTCTGAGTAGAAAGTGACTAACTAGCAGGATGTTGGTTTCATGTCAATTATGGAGGGCGAATTTTTGCTGAACTGAACCCCCCAAGGCACAAAAATGAAGTAGTACATGCAATTGCAAGGCCTGTCCTCCTTGCTAATGCTAGTCATCCCTAATTATGATCTTTGGATTAAGACATGGAAACACCATGCAGGACAGATATATTGATAACTAATTTCTTTAATTAGCTTTCAAGAGCAATTACATTTGAGTAGTCAGGTCATAAATGAGATTATGGCATTTACGATTAAAAATATAAATATAAGGATATTATTGTTTTTATCATCTTAAGATTTTAAAATAATTGGTAGCTCATCTAATTTAAAATCTTTTAAATGATGAAGTTTAAATTAAAAAATAATTTTCTTTCCAAATAATTTAAGTATACTTGCATATATTTGTTGAATATAAAATTATTAGTTACTATGTCTTAAACCGAAGCCCAAACTACTTTATATTTCAATGCATCATGATGACTGAAAAAATGAACATGTCACATGCGTCCTCTCAAACATTCAATGATTAGGTCCGTAGTGGAAACTCCTCATTCAATTTCTCCAAAAAAAAGAGCTTTTTTAACCATGATGTACAGTAGAAACTCATCATTGAACGACAAGCCAAATGCCCAAAGATCCCTAGCCACCTTTACTCGGGAGCTAAACACAGATGGTGCTATGGTGGAGCCATTACAAAATAAAAACGAGAAAAATGAAGATATAGCGCATAACGATGAAAGTATAAAAAATAGTATTTATTTTTTTATAAAAAATATTATTATTTTTTCATACGTTACACGTACTATATTAAAAATATGCTATACACTTTCTGCTCCCCATAAAAATACTTTGAAAATTTACACAAAATAATATTTCACAAACACATGATAATTTATTTTCATAATTAACCTAATCAAATGTATCTAAGTTACCAACAAGTGAGGAGTATTTAATGGTATAATAATCAAATTCTGTTAGTCAATTCTTAATTGTTGTTCTATACTTGATTAACACAAAAAAATTTATCAAGTTCACATAGCAAGGTCGGAGATCGATGATTGATTAGTCTTCTAAACACCTGGCATATCTTTGTTCTTCTTTTTCAAGTGATGAAGAGGTAACAAGTCTCATCTTGCAGCCATAATCCATTAGGAAAAGTGCTTTTTAATTAAAAATACATAAATGCATAGATACATAGATACTGCAACATATATATATATCCTCCACCCCCTTGGCAGATTCGGTGGTGATTAAAGTCGCAAAGTTGAGCTTTGAAGTGATGCATGTTCTTGGAAGGCCAACTTGCTATCTACATATTCGGAGCTGCATTTAAATAGGAATTGTTTATTTCTTTCATTTTGTTCATGGTGAGGCTGCCTGCAACTGGAGTTGGAATGGAGGGGACTACTGAAGATTTTGTGGAGGGTGATGCCCGGCGGGGCATTATCTGAGTTGTCAAGTGTTGTGGCAGTGTATTATTTTTTTGTTTGCTTGTTTGTTAGCTAGCCGTCTTGATGCCAATTGGAGATCGACCTTGNTATACATATATATATATATATATGTATATGTATATATATGTATATATACCACTCTAATTGAATTGGTAGAGCTCGATCTTTTATGATTTTATCATGTTTAACTCTTTATTGATTATACGATTTAATTTATAAACTCTTTATGATTCTTATAATTTTTTTTTAAAATAATCCTTGTAGATCTTACAATCATTTTATGATCTTAAATAAAATTTCAATCTTAATAATCTTAGATAGAATTATTTGAGTTGTGACATTTTTTAGTATTTGAATTAATCATAATTAATCAACAAATTAGATGTGAAATAATAATTATATCTTTCTCATTTAATTCTATCTTGAATTTAAGTTCTTGGAAAAAAATTCAACCGAAAGACTCATATGTCATAAAAAACCGTACAACCATGAACGATATAGATTAATCAAGGCAAGTGACAATTGAAAAATAATAACCATCATTATCCACTTTTGCTAATATTGATATGCAGCTTTCTGATATGTGCCTGAATGATATCATTTCTGACAATAAGTGGAACATGCCTTTATTATATCAGTGCTTTGGTCAAGCTTTGCTAGATTCTATTACTGCTATTTTTGTGTCTGCTCGTGCCAGGGGTGATAGGTGGCTCTGGACGTGCTACTGCTAGATCAGTCTACTATTCTTTGTGCTGCCAGCCTAACCATTTGTTGGGACATGGATGGTCTGCCTGGAGAACAATACGATCCATAGATGTTCCTTCTAAAATTCATTTCTTTCTTTGAAAATTGTTGCATGGTAGACTACCCACAAGTGATCTACTGGCTGGTTTTGAAATTGGGATTAATCCCATGTGTCCTTTATGCTGCATCTTTCCTGGAACTATTTTTCATCTTTTTTTTCTCTTGTTCCGTGGCTATGGAACTTTGTTCACTTTTTGAATCACAAGTCTCATACAACTTCCAATATAGAGACAGTTGGTCTCAAGGCTTCTAGATAGAGGAAGGCTCCTCGTTGTCCTTCGAATCCAGGTGTAAACTAAAGTCACTAACTTTTTGCTTTCTCTTTATGGAGCCTATGGGATTTGAGGAATGATGTATGTTTCAATTCCAAGAGGGCAATCGTCCCGATAGTATGGTGCAGGGCTCTCGTTGGGTACAAGGAATATGCAGAACACCACCACTCTGGGGCACCACACCCTAGTACCCAATTGGGGTCCGGTGGGAGCCCCCTCCCCCCACCCGAATCAAAATAAACTCGGACGGCACTTTCATTAGGGCGGGGTAAGCAAGGGGAGGAGGCTTTATTATTTGAACTGATACGGGGTTGTGTTTGAATGCATGTTCACTCAGGTATGATGCACCATTAGTGCTGAGAGCAAAAGCATGGGGAGTGCTGTGTGGAATTAGGAAAGTTGCTTCGATGGGATATCATAATATTATTTTGGAGCTCGACTCAGCAAATTTAGTGTGAATTATCAATAATCAAGCTCAAACACCATGGACAATATGGAGCATAGTGGACGATATCATGCACTTATCCAACTCTTTAGCTACTTTTTTGTGTATTCACTGCTTCAGAGAAGCAAATAGAGCTGCGGATCGATTAGCAAGCATAGGAAGAACAACATCTAGTGATAACTTTTGGGAGGGGGACCCTCCTCCGGGTCTATCAGAGATCTTGTATTTTGATTCATGCGGACTTACCATTAATAGATAATAAA
Source organism: Pontederia paniculata (assembly GCA_001647135.1). Taxonomy (NCBI): domain Eukaryota; kingdom Viridiplantae; phylum Streptophyta; class Magnoliopsida; order Commelinales; family Pontederiaceae; genus Pontederia; species Pontederia paniculata. The sequence goes on from LTAE01000035.1 coordinate 100,162, forward strand.
TCCTTTAAAAAAATATTATATACTCACTGAAAAATAAAAAAAAAATATTCTCAAAATGCATGGATATGATCAATTGTTGTATTGTAGATTGTTATTAAATAAAGGGTGCTTCATAAGACTACTACATTCTAGAAGATATTACTAATACTTAATAATATAACATGAGGGATTGCTAAAGTGGTGAACATAAAATCTTTATTTTTTAATTTAAAAAATGAGACTTTAATGATAGTTGATCCAAATGGAGTCAAAGGACTAATTTTAGTTTTTTTTCGTTATCCGAGGATTGATATGCATGAATATTAACATATTATTAATTAATTGTATCCCATGTTAATTTCAGATTGGTGTCTTCTCCGGGAAAGCAGACTCTGTTAAAAGGGTCAGACTGCAGCAGACAGACACCAGAAGAGAAAGAAAAAAAGATGAGGAGCAAATCAAGTGCTTATGAGTGAGAGAGAGAAAGACAGAGGGAGAGTGAGAGAGAAAGAGTGTGTGGCTTTTGCAGATACAGGTTGGTTGACACAAGATAACTGACCTTGAAGCTTTCCTGTGCACTGCTACTGCTACTACTACTAACTATTACTAGAGCCAAAGTCTATGACAACCAAAAGAATTCCCCCAATTGCAACTTGCTCTCAATCTTTTGTAGTGACTTGGCATGTGAAAGCTACCTTTGCACTTCTCCCATGGCAGCACAGCAGAGCAGCTGCTCATCATGTAGGTCCAATTTCACTGCAATATGTTCAAACTTCAGACCCTGCAATATGTTCAAACTTTCACTCTCTCTCTCTCTCTCTAAGTTGGACAATATGCATTGACCCAACTACTAACTTAACAAGACTTGTAATTATGAACTTGCAAATCAATTCTCACTTTTCTTTCTTTACTCTTGGTTTTTCCTTTCTATGTTTAAGATCAAATGCTTCCATGTAAGGAAAAAAATGTAGATTTAATCGTGTCTTTAATTTTTTTTGTTAAAAAAACTGCCGAAATAATTAAATGCTTAATTGCAAATAATGTATAACAGGTCCAATATCCACCAAAAATTTACATTAAGCACTCCTAAACATGATGTACTTTATTATGGTAGGTTCATGATTGTGTGAAATTTCTTTTACAAAGTAACATTTAATATTGAGATTGAGATACAAATAAGATTTTAATTTTAACTAAAATAAAAGTTGATTTTTGTGTGTGTTATATTTTAATCCTTGATATTATAATTAATGGTGCTCCACGCGGGAGCATAACCAGAATCTTAATTCAGATAGTGCAAAATTATTCATTAATTTATATAATTTATTCATATTAATTTAGTTAATATAAAATATAAGATCATTAGTTGAAAGATAAAGAATAAATAAAAAAAATTAAAAAGGTAATGTAAGCAAAGAAAAAAGTGGAAAGATAAGATGAGTCAAAGCAGGATCCTTTAAATTCTTGTATAAGATATTTTCATCTATCTAATAATAAGCACCTGAAAACAAATTACTATTATAAAAATTTAATCATATTCGAAGTGATAATGCAGCCTCTTGGATCTATTGGCTTTGTCTTTGGCTCCTGTAAAAATACACATTATATTCTTCATTATGTTATTATGTTTATAAGGGGATGTGCCAAATAATTTTTACTCTGCAGTAGTTGAGATATAATTACATTTTTTTTCGTTCTTGACCAATCATTGTACATTCTACAGATCTGATTAATTTCATGTTCGAACGAGATCGATATTAATGACTTCAAAATTCAAATTCGGGGTTACTAATTTTTGTCAATTTCATAACACTATCCAATTATGCCAACCAAACTTAATTATATAATTATAATTTTTAATTATAGTAAACTTTGAGTTGCATATCAAACATTATTTTATTTTATGATAAAACTGAATTATTATAGTGAGATTTCATACGTGATTTTTTTCGAGCATAAAAAAAACTAAAAGCATAAATTCAAAATCGTGAAAATTCTTTTATCAGCGATAATCAAACATGAAAATTCGTCATGTATGCATCTAATCATGCAAAGGTTTTGCACGAATGTTGCTATTAAGAGATACTATATCCTTCTAACTCATTCTCCTAATTTTTTCTCTCGTAGGATGGCACAGTACACTATAATTATATTATTTTTTAGAGATATTTTAAGTATGTGAATATTAAAAGAATTGAATTAGAAGGACTTGGCATTTTATCTTTTTTTTTTGAAAAAAAAATCCATTCTTCTAAAATATCTTTCTAATACTCATACTCACGTAAAATAAATATTTTAAAAGTTGATAAAATTATCATCTTATAGAGTTATGAGAAATTTTAGAGAATATAGAAGCACTCTTTTTTTAATTACTTACGCAGTACTGAGACTGACGGGTGCGGCGAAGGTAAATCCTGATCAAAGTGGTCTCTCTGGGAATCGAATCCGGAGCTACTAGCCCCGTCCTCCCAGGGTACAGTCCCGCTAACCAACTGTGTCAACCACTCTTGGTTATCTGAAATATCTTTTTCATCCTATATGTAGTTTCTCATGGCATGATATTTCCATATGTTTTAATGAAATTAAGGTGGAGCCGGCAGTAAAAGTATTTGTGGTAGTAGTACAGAGAAAAAAATGAACAGAGACAATCCAGTACAGCTGGTACAATCTCTTGTAAAAGAAGAACGGCCCACCACCAATTATTGGCCGACCCTTTTTTTTATTATCTCTTAGTTTCACTTCACCATCTTTTTATTATTTTTTGCTCAAATTTCTTTCGGCAAAAGAAATTGTGAGAGAGAATTCATCATCCATCGGGTCTGAATTTTTTGCTCAAATTTCTTTAATATTTAATTTTAAATTATTAGTACTACTACGTTATAATATATATACATAAATAATGTTGTTTTATATTTAATTTTTTGTTACTTATTTGGAAGTTAAGACTTGATAATGGAAAAATAGAAATATTATCTTTTTTCTTATTAAAAGATAAGAAAAGTTGTACAATATTGAAAAATTTAGGAGTAGATGGAAGATTGCATGACGCTTGTTATTGAAAAAAACAAGATCGCGATACGACTCGATTACATATGTTTTTTTTTCTTTTCGATAAGGACTCGGTTACTTTGTTACTGCTGATCAATAAACAATTCGTTCAATCCATTTTAGTTTATACTTTTTATGCATATCTTTTTACTCCTTGTCATGGTGACAATACTTTTATGCGGCACGACGATCGACGACATGTTTGTATCTAGCACGGTTCTAAAGAAACCAAAATTTTGCAAAACCCGCCAAACTTTTATATCTGCCCATTCGTTTTCTTGGATCTCTCTCTCTCTCTCTCTCTCTCTCTCTCTCTCTCTCTCTCTCTCTCTCACGC
>LTAE01000035.1:109672-139284 GCA_001647135.1 Pontederia paniculata
ATATATATTAGTCTGCAGGAAGTAAAAAATATTATGATATCACTAAATGTGATTTTGTTTTTGTAAATTAGTCTCTGTTTTCTAAAAAAGAATTTCCCACCAAAGTTTAATTTAGCAACGAACGAGGAAAATGTCATTCAGAAAAGAAAAATAAAAGATCCATGTTCTTCAATGTCGAAAGCTGAGCTGGCATTGGTGGCTAATAAAGGACACGTGTCGGTATGTGAGTCGTGAGTTGAGATCTCCTGTTCCATTGAAAGTACAGCACTCTTGAGAAAAGTTTCGGTCCACAGTCACGGGAAAGGCGACACCCGCTTGTCACGTGACACCTAATTTGACCTCTTTCTTTTCTTCCAAATTGTGATTGGACACCCAAACATAGTTTATATCATATATGTCATCCCACGTAATTGTCGCTTAACTTTTAAGTACTACTATAAGTACAATAATTTAAAGGTGAATATCAAAAGGACTACATAGAGTGATCATAAATCGCTTCTTCTTATTTAACTGATCTCGAGTTCGATTTTCTACGTACGCAAATTAATTTTATCAATGTGATTAGAATAATAATCTCATGTTTGATTTTTAAAATTATTAATTTGATTAAAATTTATCTCTTAGTTTTCGCTCGAACATTAAATTAGTCAGACGTTGATAATCCTAGATATCGATAAGTTCCAGACCTCGAATCGAAAAAAAATATTTTCACTTAAAATATCCTCTGTTGTGTAATTAAATTTATGACTATAAGATGATATAGACTTATTACGATGAAATTTCAGATATTATAATGATAGTTGAAATTTTTAAAGATAATAAATTTAAACTTTTGTTTGATCAAGTTAAATAATTATTTCACTTATATCTATCATGAATTTGATAAAAGTACTACCTAAGTAATATCATGTTATATATCTACTCAATCGTAGGATGTTAAATTTATGATAAATATAAAAAAATTTAAAAAGAAAAAATTTAACATCCACTTAAATCTAATATCTTACGATTAAGATGATAAATAATTTAGTATTACTTAAGTAGGTATCATTTTTATTTATTATTACTAACATTTTATTAATTTCATGTGTTCGGATGAGAGTGAATATTGTGACTCTTGGAACATTTTTAACTTGAGATTCAGACTCGTTAACCTTTATTGAATCTAAGCAAGTCCTTGTTGTTACATATTATACAAATTTAATCATGGATGCTATCAATAGGAAACAATACAAAAATGTCGGGCATCTTAGGTGCAAGTTAGGCGTATATGCATGCCACAAAAACTTTAATCAATGATGATTAATTAATAATATTTTTGCACCAACTTGTATAGTTTTGCTAGGGAGAACTTGTTAATTAAATCCACCAACTTGGACCTTTCTCAGCAAATCTCTTGTTGATTACTTTGTTTATTTTTTTGCCTTTAGGGGGGTGTTGGTTAAGATCACGCGTAGCATCTTTTTGTTTCTTTTCTTCAAATATTAAAATGTGGTTATTGGACTTTAAATATAAACTTCGTAAAGATTTGATTACTATTTAGGCGTCACGTCACGTACTAGTGATTTGTGTCATACGTATGGTATATATAATATATATAGTTGCTACTTATTGTTCATTTAGAATTCAAGAAATATTATGTATATGCATAATATTCAATTCAACTTAGTTGGTCTTTTATCAATGTTTTTTGTGCATGAGTAGTCGAGGTAGGTGGATATATTTTTTATGCATTTGAAGATGATAGGTCTTTATTTTCTTTCGATTTAAGAAAAATAAATACTTAATATGCGAAAAATATCAAAATAAAATAACTTTTAAAGTCTTGAATATGGATCCAAAAAGTAATTTGATAATCTCTATAATTAATACAATTGAACAGTTGGTCGTAACATGTTTATATTAAATGCTTGATAAAATTGCAATTTCATCAAGTATATAAACAAAATGTAAGCGAGTGGTTTTAGTAGTGTATGTTTAATTATGAACTCCATAATAATAACGTAAGGTATATATCAAACATGAGAATATTATTATATCTGATTGGATTAAATAAAGGGAAAACTTTGATTGATCAACACATATAAATATTAGGGGTAAAAACGATCCCGACCTCGGTATGATTTAATCGGGATATACATCTCATTAAATCGGAATAATATTGGGAAAAAAGAAAAGTATAATTTTAATTTTAAATATATTTTTAAAAGTGTTAAAATATATGATCAAGAACAATGACAAAAATATGCATAAAATATTGTAATAATATATAATAATCATTAATAGAAAAAGTTAGGTAAATTGATATAAATAGAGATTTCAAAACTTTTCTATTAATGATTATTTATATAATATATAAATCAATTTACGTAACTTTTTCTATTAATGTTATCATATATAAACTTGATTTATATATATTATATATTATTAAAATCAGGAATAAACTTGATTTCACTTTAAATCAATATATATATATATATATATATTACATCAAATAATATTTATATATTATATGATAAATCGAACCGTAATTGGGGTGTGCGAGTTTTTCAAAAAACTATCACGATCCCTTCCGATTTAAATAGAGATTTCAAAACTTTTCCCAATCTTGATTTAAAGTGAAATCAAGTTTATTCCTGATTTTAAATTATATTTAGAAAAATTATTAAAGGATACATTTTTTTTTGTCTAAGCAATTTGATGACATCTTTATGATATCATTAAAAAAACTGAATGCCTACCAAAGAAGATTATCTAGTTCACCAATGACATCATTATGGTACATGCATGTTAAGGTGATATATGTTATATACTCGTTTTTTTCCTGATATTTAGCTGGAAGGAGGCTTTCATAAAATAATATCATCTTGTCATTCTTTTGAATTTTAATCTTGATCAATTAAGTATTTTTTTTTTTTTTGCATTTTCTTGCTAGAAAAAATATTTTTATTTGATATGAATTACTGAATTTTGATTTTATGATGTGTTTACATTGGTAAATTTCACTCACTCATTTTTTAATTTGAGTTCCCAACTTCATTTTCTTTTGATGGCTACTAAAATTATCATGCATGAATACAAAAAATGTGGGCTCAAGAATAAGAAAAGAAAAAAGAGGCGCAAGGTGATGGCTTAGGGTGGTGCGACACCCCCACGCGCATAGCACGTGATCAAGGTGATGCTAAGTAGTTGTGATCATGATGGTGATCATGTTGATGTTGGTGCTGATGGTGGTGGTGGGAGCTTAATTTACAAGTGCTCTTGTGGTCCATCGTGGATTAACTATTTTATTTTTGATCTTGAGATCAAGAAAAATATAAAACATAATTACTCAAACAAATTATTTATTTATTTATATAACAAAAGATAGACAAAATAAAATTTATATATGAGTACATACAACCAAATATTTAGGTCATAATTACTCAAAAAAAATATGTTTTTACTCACAATCAAACACTGTTCAATTTGCAATCAGGTGCTATTTTTGCATCACATAAGGTATGATCATTGAATTCGGAAACAAAGAGGTGATCAACGTTAAATTTAGAAGTTGTCATTTTTTGCATTAATTAATATTATTACTTAGTACCAATGATTGATTGATTTAAGTGGCATGAAGTTTTAAAAACTCGTCTTTTCCCCTAGGAATACTTATATTCTCTAAGTAACGTATTACTTATGATTTTATTAAGATTTTTCTACAACTTGACAAATTTTAATAACATATCTAGCAATAGTATACAAATGTCTCACCTGCAAAAAAAAAAAAGAACTGTCCTACAAAAGAGGTGCATCTAACCTTATTAGTCAAATTTATGGAAAATAAATATATGGATATCAAAGGGATCCACAAATGTGATCCAAACTAACGGTACATCATAATTTAGAAAAGTAACTATTATCCTTGGTCATATTCATAGATATTGATTCAGGAAGTTAAGACACTTTTTTCTTCTATTATAAAAATTATGATATATATATATATAATAGAGAGAGAGAGAGAGAGAGAGATGCAAATGCAATTGTGCAAGCAACCACACCTTTTATGTAATGTGTGTTACATATAAAACTGAAGTATATATCTTTATAGGATTTTTTTACAAATATCGAATGAGAGAGAAGATCATTAGAAGTCCATTCTAATTAAGCTATGTACTCAAGAAGAAAGAAAATTTACGGACGAGACGGCCCTATAAATAGAATATCATGAAACACCAAGACCTTTCCTCGAGCTTATTGACAGATGGGCAGCACAAACCTCCTCAAATAATGAATTACTTATGGAGATTTACCAAGAATTTAAAAAAGGCATCTCCCCATGTGGTGATGCATATGTGGATTTACCTTTGGAGATTACTAAATAGGTTTCATCTCTCCTTGTTTAGCCTCTTAGATCATGTGTCCTCAAATCCCATGTGTATCAAGAGATGAATAGAGTCCTAATCAAATAGAAAAATAAAAGTCCCAAGTAATTGGATATCATTCTAACTCCAGACAAATATGAATTCCAGTCAAGTTCAAACAAATCCTCTTGTAACTTGAATTTTTTGAAGTTGAGTGCGACTTTGGTAAAAAGAATTTAGAAGGATGTGACCCTTTCATCCATAGTTACTAATGTGCTCGGTCTGCTTGTCCCCAAAAATTTAGAAGGGCGTGACATATCTATCTAGCTTGTCCAACTTTAGATGGACATGACATGTATGCCTAAATCGTTCACAAATTCATATAGACTCTACTTGCTTAGTCTACTTTTGAATTCAATTGGATGTCCAACACTTGGTTTTCCCTAGCTTTAGATGTACGCAACACGTATCGATCGTTCATAGATTCAGATGGGCATGATCCACTTGTCCATCTTAAATATTCAAATGGACCGCTTGGCTCACTTGGTGCTTCGTCCAACCCGCATAGTGCAACACGTTGCTTGCCCATGGGGAAAACACCCATATGCCGAGCATCTTGGTGGCGTCAAGATCGTGTAGCGTCTAACTCATGTGGAGCCATATTGTCACACTCTTGCATGACTAGCATTCTCGCTGCGACAGGTAGTGTCGGCGTGATGCGCACTCTAGCGACTCTAATGACATCCACCCATAGTGCCTGCATGATGTCTCCTCTCTTGAAGTTGTCATCATCGTAGTCTTAACACCTTCTCGTTGCACGATGATGGAGGATCGTTGTTGAACCTAGCTTTGATGGAGGATAGTCATTGAACTTAGGTTTGATGCCAAATTATTATGAATACTACTAAAATATATAGCTCTAACACTAATTTACAAGTATATGACAAGAGAGAAGATCACATGCAAAATAATGTACAAGAATTTAATGAGATTCACCTTTAATTAAACTACATATTCAGGCATAAAATAAAGTTCAATTTAAAGTTGGAGAGTTACATACAAATGCCCCGTAGGGAGGGCATCATGAATCACCAAGACTCCTATAGGCTCATTGGAAATGGGCAGCACAAGCCAGACAAGGGATTATAGTTGAGGATTCAAAGAAGATTTCAGAAGATCTCCCATTCTTCTCATTATGGAAATGCAGTTGATGATTTATCACTATGTTATGATTATCGATGTGGCATTTTTATCTTATGGGATGATTGTTGATACGACATCTCTTTTGTTTATAGTCATGTAAATTTTTGACTCCTATACCAACAAGGAAACCTCAAGTTCTCATAAGAAGTAAGAAAAAAAAAATACAATTTTAATCAAATAAAAAAATACAATTCTAATCAAATGAGAAAATAGAGTCCCAACTAAATATGCTATATTTTTTAACTCCAAATATAAAATCAAACATGAATTCTAATCAAATTCTTAATAGTACGAAAGTTGATTTAATTATAATGTTGAAATTCCAATTAGGAGTGATAGGTGAGGCGGTGATATTCCCCGACCTAGTCCATACCTTGTCCCCTTTTCCGACCCCGATTCTCAGTGCGAGGACAATAAGAGTCCATTACTTCTTTCGACATGCCCTGAATCTCAAAAGTATCAAAACAAATAGTTATATAATTGTTTAATAAATTATTTAAATATATTTAATTACTAAAATAATATATGGTTGTTTTATTCATAAATAATAAAAAATATTTAAATACTTTCTTTAAGAATATTTAAGTATTAAAATAATATAGTATTATGGTTTTTAAAAAATAAATAACAGCTACATGTGACTACATAATGAATCAATTCACTCCACCTAAGTCACTATTTGATTCAAGGATAAATGTTAAAATAAGACTTTATTCCACCTCAATCCACCAAACACCCTTAAATTAAAACGACAAAGGTACACTTAATATTTAGAAAAAAAATCCTAACATCATGAATAATGAGTTTTTAAGAGCTATTTCACCATTTTGGTGGAATTTTTTTTTTGCTTTATTTCATTTTATTCCATCCACCAATCAAACGCCATTAAGAGTTTTTAAATTTGAGACCCAATCTGCAGGATCCTAAAATATCCACGAATTTTTTTTGTCCCTAATTTAGTTTTAAGCATTAGATCATGTTTAGATACTATATAACATTTTTCAATATATTTCAAAGTGTCTTACTACTATTACTTTATAAAATATGTAAAAGTATCTTGTGAGATGTTTGATTTCGTCTTCAAATACTTTATAAAAATAGTTAAATACTTTGTATAATATCTTATAAGATGCTTGATCATAAAAGAGAAAACAAAGATAAATTGAAGTTGGTATCACATATTTCTTTTACAACATCTTTTTTTGTCATATAACTTTTTTTCTCTGAATGTACAATCAAACCTGACCTAATTCTTTAAATTTCACATATGTTGACAAACCTGAACGCATTATCTTGCAACCCAACCGTAACCCGTGAGGTACTAAAAAGCGTAATGGCACATGAATCACGTATAATTTCTTGTCCAACATACACGTATGGGAAGTAGCTGCAACCGTGCTATTTTATTTTTTTATTTTCATTACGAAGAGGGATCCAAAATTTGGTAAGAAAAAAGTTTTGTTGGTGAAATTTAAATTTAAAATTTTTTAATACTCAAGTCGAGGAATAAATCAATGCATCATATTCTTATTTTCGACACGAATATTCGAAGCCAAGTAAATTAATTTAATTTGTAGCCTAATGACAAAGTTATCAAAGTAAGATGACATGGAAGCCTTTACCGGCCCTTCCACATCCACGCGGTTGCACGTAGCTTTCCCACGTGCCTAACATGTCTGGTCTGGCACGTGATGTGGCATGTCCCCTTCGCCACAAAATCGAAAAAATGAAACGTATGATTTTATTTTATTTTTACAGGCGATATATAATTTTTTTTAAATAGGTAGACATGCATTGCAACTATTTACTAATTTGATTGTGTTCTAGTTCGGAGGTTTGAGTCTTAATCACATAAACAATTTTATATTGCTTTTGAGTTTTAATTTGAGATATGTTGGACATGGAACCATCCAACTGAAGAAATAATGTTAAAGTTAAATCACTTTCAAGTGAAAACAAGTAATGAATTTGATATTTAATCGTTTAGTCCAATCAAACGTGTCAAGGTAAGTAATCATCTTTTTATGTCTACATAATTTACCTTTTCCTTAATTTTTTCGCACGAGAGGCTGACAAGACGATGATTAGGTTGAGGATGGTAGATTCTTTTTTATCGACCACCAAACCTTGAGGTGATGTATGGAGAGAGAGAGAGAGAGAGAGAGAGAGAGAGAGAGAGAGAGAGAGAGGACCATTGATCATGAAATCATGAATCCGGTTGGTTGGGGAGTCTAAATCACAAGAAGGAAAATACGAATGGGTTTAATTAAGCAATTTTGGATGGACACCTAATTAAACCGACAACACCCGTGGACACTTGTGACACGCACACCACACATACACCCACACGTTTGGGACCACCCCCCTCTTAATCACACACACACACCCAACACCCCCTAATTGCAATCAAACGTTGCCCCTTCGTGATCCATATCATATCAAATCATGCGATCTTTAGGTTCTTCCTTCCTTCCTTCCCATCCAATTTGAAGACCCAACTCACCCTCCTCTTCTTTTCTTCCTTTCTTCTTCTTTCTCTCTCTCTCTCTCTCTCCCCCTTTTCTTATGGTGGTGGTTTGGGGGTTCACAAAACCTTATCTCTTCCCTCTTTAGGTCGGCCCTCATACTCCAAAAGCAAAGTAAAGAGATACTATCAACAAATGGTTGCTTCAAATTTTTTAATTTGAGATTCGAAAAACGTAAATCTTTTTGCTTTACTAACTGAATTAATTAAGAATAATAGTATTCTAAATTAACATTTTAGAAATTATTATGACATCAAGTGAAAAGAAAATGAAATCACACATAAAAGAGCACAATTTTTTTTTTAAATTCACTTGATTTTAGAAGGAATAAAAGAGGATATATGATACTGAATAAAAAAATAGGGACAAAGAGTGTGTAGAATAATTTTAGTGTAGTGAGTGTAGCGCACTATAAAATAATAATATTTTATATAAAAAAAGTATGAATACTGTTCGCATAATTCTATAATACCTTTTTAAAAAATAGAACAAATTAAATATAGTTTCGTTATGAACAACATCTAAATTTTACGGTTCCACTCCCGAGCTCCCATCAAAGATCCTCCCCCTTAGACCCCTTGGATTCACTGGACAATTAGACTACTAGATTAAAGGATATAATTCAATATGTAATAATTAAGTTTATAACTAGATTAAGATTTAAAGTACTGTCATAAAAAAATAATTAAGGAGCTTACTTTATAGGCCTTTCAGCAAGAAGCCTTTTAAGATGATCTCAAATCATAAATATATTAAGCACTGAAACTGAATTGTTCAAAATTTTCACTAGCATACATGCCCAATTGCAGTAGAGAACCCATTGGCTAAAATAAACACACAACTAGCATACCAAAGCCCTAATATACTATTCCTGATATACTATTCCATTAATAATAACATTAAAAAAAATCCATAGTAGCTACCAAGTCATGTTGGTTTTTATTGGAGTGGAAGGTCGGCCCTCATCTTTCTTGAATTTCTTACAAGTAGGAGAGAGAGGGGGAGAGATGTAGCCAATTTTTCAGAAAAAAATACTATAAATACTATTGGGAAAATGATAGGGAAACTCATATTTTCTTTTACAATTATTACTTCTTCTCTTTTATTTTTCATCATAGAAAATAATAGACAGTTGAACTTATTTATAAATATAAAAAAAGGGATTGGTGTTGTATAAAGAAGAAAACAGTAGTAGTAGTAGTAGTAGGAGGAGAAGGAGAGCAATAGCGACCTTTTCTCTTTTGTGTCTGCCTGCTGTTATCAGCTTCCATTCCATTGCACATATAAAATTTTCCATCTACCTCTTCCTTTCAGAAGGCGATTGTAGAAAAGGGAGAGTGGAGAGAGGAACACCATCACCAACAGCAGCAGCTGCATCAGCAAACATACATATAAAAAATTGATAATAAGAGAGAGTGAGAGAGAGAGGAGAGAGAAAGGGAAGGTGAAAAGAGAGGAGAAGAGGGAGACAGAGATGGAGGTCATGGCCTTGGAGAGGCCTTTCAATCCCACAGCTAGACAATGATGTCTTCTGATCCTGGAGCCCTCTCCACCCAACAGCAACAACAGCAGCAGCAGCAGAAGCAGCAGCTGAAACAGCAACAGCAATCTAAGGTAACAATCCAATCTGCACATGATACACACACAGACACACCCCATGCTGCATGCTTTTGGTAGCTTCACAAGATCACAAGTAATGATTAGAGAGGAGCCTCATAGCTCTTCGATTCTTCTGTTGTTTAATTTATTTTATTGCTTGGAATTTATTATTTAATCATACAAAGTTTTAAGAATGTGTTTTTTGAATGATGTGTTTTTTTCTTATTTTACTTTGATCTGCTGTTGCTGCAGGTAGTGAAGAGAGAGCTGTGCTTGGCGTCGTGGTCGCCATGATGGTGCTGAGACGCCGGCAACATGGGAGTAGCAACACGGCCGTCTAATTATAAGCCCGCCAGCCAGTACGACATCCCGCCGCCGAATTATAAGGCTGCCGCCGAAGCGGTAGCCCACACCGGACTGAATTCTCCGACGACGACATCGACTTCTATGTCCCAAGGCTTCCACCAAGGCATCTTCAGCTTCTCCGACGGGTTCGTCGACCGGTCCGTGAGCCAGGAGCAGCAGCAGCAGCATGTCGCGCAGCAAAGCCGGCGGGACAAGCTGCGGGTGCAAGGCTTCGACGGCGTGCCGGGGCAACACCACCCCCTCGTTCCTATAGAGGAGGAAGGAGGGGCCGACGTCGGCATCTACGAGCCTTCCGGCGTCGGCGAACCCGGTGGTAACATGCTCTCGGATATGTTCAATTTTGCGGGGGCCGGTCCGACGGCGACCGACCTGCTCGCCTCCCAGATCTCCGGCGCCGGCGGTTACCGGTTCCCCATGCAGCGGCCAGGTGGTATGGTCGGGTTCTCCGGGGAGTTGTACGGGGCCGGCCGGCAAGGGATGCTAGTTGGAGGAACAAGTAATTTGGGACCAATCAGCGGCGAGTCGCCGACGTCGAAGCACCACCTCGACGGCAGTCAACAGCAGCACCAGGTGGCCGGCCTGAATGCGGAATCCGCCGCAGCTATGCAGCTGTTCCTGATGAATCCTCCACCTCAGGCGGAGCCGCAACCGAGGTCTCCTTCGCGAGCCCCACCTGCAGCTCTCCATCCACAGGCCTTAGTCCAATCCTTCGGCGAAGCGCCCTTCGCCGGAGGGATGGTCGAAGGCCGAGGTCTCTCCCTGTCTCTCTCTTCGTCTTTGCAGCCGTTCGAAATGGACAAGTCCCAGGAGTTACGGGTCAGGGAAGGGCTGCTCTACTTCAGCAACCTGCAGCAAGAGCAGCAACCTCAGCAGCAGCCGCCGGCGCCGCCGTCACAGCAGCAGATTCACATGGGCTACGGCGCCATGGGCGTCGTGAACGTTCTGAGGAACTCCAAGTATTCGAGGGCGGCGCAGGAGCTGCTGGAGGAGTTCTGCAGCGTGGGGAGGGGGCAGATGAAAGGAAACAAGATGGCGAAGCGCGGCTCCTCCAACCCTAACCCTAACGCAAGCTCAGGCACCACTGGCGCCGGAGCCTCGACATCATCCTCCGCCAAGGATGCCACTCCCTTGTCACCTGCCGATAGGTTCGAGCACCAGAGGAAGAAGACCAAGCTCATCTCCATGCTTGACGAGGCATGTACCGTAATTAGTCTTTCAATCTTTATATATATGTTACCTCATGCTTTCTTTTTCACTCTTACTGCCCCCATGTTACTTTTTTACCAGTTAAATTTTGTGCCTCCTGACATTTGGAGAAGCTATAGGAATTCCGGCGAGATCGTCGGAGAGTGTCCGACAGCCGACCGACGATGACGGTCGGTCGGCGGGGAATTATTTTATGATTTTTTTTACAAAAAATAATTGTGTTGTTATCTTTATTGAGATTTCTCTCACAGTGTTCCTTGTATGTTTTAAATATATACATAAGTCTAAAAGGGTAGGTTAAATGTTTGATGGTGCTTAGGGACCTTGCTCTTTTGTTGCTTGCCTTATTATTTTTTTCTTTTGTGCTACGGCACACAGACACTGCAGGCAAAGTTTTCCCTGTGATGTTTGTTTTTTGTTAGCAAGGGGTTAATTTTACAAACTCCAAGAGATCTCTTCGCCCCATCTGCACAACTACTACCCAGTCGATTCCCGTGTGGTGTTGACCTATAAAGTTGGTACCTTTGATCTTAGTTGCTGTATTTTAATTGGCACCATGAAATTTTCCTGCAAAGAAAGGTAAAGAGCCACTACTTGGCATTTCAAAATTTTATATCAAATGTCATATATAAGTGTATATGTATATTCCCTGAACACCAGCACCATGCTACTGCTTTGTTTCTAGGCACTGCCTTGCCCTGTCCTGCTCCTGCCTCTCTACTTTACCTTTCTGCGCATCACGTCCCTACGAGCTAAGCCTTTTGGCAGTGTCTGCAAACCACACTCCCTTCTGTCACCATATCTTTCTTTCATGGAAACTTGCCGACTGCAAAGCATGAGAAGGCACCCACACATGCACAGCATCACAAGACATGATCGCCACAGCAACACCCCCCTTTCAAGTTGCGGCTTTCATCAATGTCCTTGGCCTTCCATCTCGTGCTTTTGTTTCACTCGCCGTCCTCTTGCATGCTCCACAGCGCCAAATCCATCATTTGCCGCAGCAAACAAAATGAGAGCATTATTACTTGTACTGCATGGCTTGCGTTGTCATGAGTCATCCACCAGGTTTAAATTGTCACCAATAATTAAGCTGGTTGCAGTGGCCACTTCTTCATGTCGATAACTTTAGACTCTGAACAGTCATGAAGCTGCTTATATAGTTACAGAAGAACTTACTATTATTATTTTTTACTGTTAACAGGTGGACAGGAGATACAACCACTACTGTGACCAGATGCAGATGGTGGTGAACTCCTTCGACACAGTCATGGGCTTCGGAGCTGCGACGCCTTACACGGCCCTGGCACAGAAGGCGATGTCGCGCCACTTCCGGTGCCTCAAGGACGCCATTGTCGCGCAATTGAAGCAGACCTGCGAGCTCCTCGGCGACAAAGAAGGCACCAGCAGCTCGGGCATCACGAAGGGAGAGACCCCCAGGCTTCGGTTGCTGGACCAGAGCCTGCGGCAGCAGCGGGCGTTCCACCAGATGGGGATGATGGAGCAGGAAGCATGGCGGCCTCAGCGCGGCTTGCCGGAGCGTTCCGTGAACATATTGCGTGCTTGGCTCTTTGAACACTTCCTTCACCCGTATGTTTCTTTTTCCCCCGCCTTGTTTGTTTGTGTTACATTGCGGTCGACATTTTACTTTTTCTCAACTTTTCATTCACTGTTTGCCACTTGATATTTGTATGTTCATGGCCTAACTGTATGTTATTTATTCTTATAGTTAAGGCGCCATTTTTTTATGTTTGCCTCTCTCTCTCTCTCTCTCTCTCTCTGAATAGTGAATAGCTAGCAATCTGTGGATGGGGACCTGGTTGTGTGAAGTATGTTAATTGTAGGCTGTCTCTCACTTATAATTAGCTTCATTCAGCTTCAGAATAATTAACAGTAGCAGTAAATGATCGTCACTTTCTGTAATCTGGGATCACTTTTATCAAGAGTGCAGCAAAGCTTGTCCCTGGGTAGCCTTTCCACCAGAAAAGCTGAACAAAAGCTTCCCTCTTTGTTCACCATTTTGTAGGGTATCTGAAACAGTAAGAGAGTATCAAAGTAAACTATTTTTTGTTTTCTTGGAGTTAAATTCCTGGACACAAGAGAAGACGGATTGACTGATTTATAGTACATGATTGATGAAAAGAAAATATATTCGCATGATTGCATGCTGTAGATTTGATGGAGGTCTTGATGGCATAATCTGTTGTCCTTTTATTTTGTTATCAGGTATCCGAGTGATGCAGATAAGCATTTGTTGGCAAGGCAGACAGGTTTATCTAGAAATCAGGTATGCCTCTCTCTCATTAATGAAGGAGCCATCAACTTTTGGGCAAAAAAGGAAAAATCATGAAGTATTTGGATAAAAAATAATTCTCTCTCCTGGAAAATAAGCTTCAATCTTACCTCCATTAGAGCTCTTCCTTATAGTCCAATTCAACTTTGCTGTCAGATACGAACTGTATAACTCATTAATCAACTGTACTTAAATATAAATGTCTGAAACTTGCAGTGAAGAAATCAATGGAGACTAAACCTGAAATTCTTCTTCAAACTTTTTTTCATCATTCTATTATGCCAAAATCTTTATATGATCATAAGATATTATACATATTTCTTTACATTCGGAGATCAAAAGTTCTTCTATTATCCAACATTATCATATCAGATTTGAGCTTCTTCTCTAAATTACTATCAAGAAACCTGGATAACCAGACATTACTTCTTCCTCTCCCGTTAAATTTTCATCCTTATTCTCATCTCCTTTGTTTCATTTACAAGCACTTAGGACTCTTCTATCATAAAGTTTGATTGATTACTATCCAATATCATGTCTGCAAATATCATACGCTAATAATTAATATCCAATTTATTCCAGGTTTCGAATTGGTTCATTAATGCAAGGGTCAGGCTGTGGAAGCCCATGGTGGAGGACATGTACCAGCAAGAATTCAAAGATGGCGAGGAAGGCGAGAAGAGCGAAGCAAGTCACCAGACCACGTCGCAGTCACCAACACAGCAGCAGCAGCAGCTGCAGCAAGACCAGATAACTCAGTTAACCAATGTGTCATCAGAAGCAGAACCTTCCCCCAGCTCCTCCTCCATCAGCCGGCACCACCACCGGTTCAACTTCTCATCCGACAGTGCGCCCGCTTTACCCCACCACAATAGGGGCGGCAGCGACAGTGTGTTCATGGGCGTGGACGCGCTGTCCTCCCACGTCGGTCCGGCGGCCGAAGACATGTATCGGTTCGGAGCGGCAGCTGCGGCAGCAGCCGCGGCACTGGGTCCATCCGCGCGAATGAGGTTCGGCACTGCCGCGGGCGATGTCTCTCTCACTCTCGGCCTGCGGCACGGCGCCGGCGGCAATGCGCCAGAGAGCAGCCGATCCTCTTCGCTGAGGGATTTTGGCGGCTAAGTAAAAGCCAAGGTACACTGTGTTCAAGAATGAACCAAATTTAATACATACTCAGAAGATTAAAGAGACAAAAGAAAGATCTTAACCTTGCTAGTCTTCTTGATTTGAGTACACTGGTGCAACAAATTAAGCATATAGCAAAACAATACATGAATTGTATGATATTAATTGTTTCTTGCTGGAATTTTTTTCCCCATGTCCGATTAATTTGTTTGTATAGTAGTTAAGAAAAAGCTGCAAAATGTTGGCATTTGAAGCAGATGTTGATTATATAAAAAAAGAACTATCCAATAATTCTTCCTGTTGCAGTCCTATTCCTGTGCTAACTAATCAAGCTATGGTGTCCAGGGCAGCATGTTTATCTGGAACCTATATACATGTATGTATGCATGGTTGGCATGATTGAGTTATCAATGCTATAAAATAGTTGTTGCTTGATCAGAGAGAAAGAAATGGCAGGAGGATGTCATTGCAGTGAGCAATTAATGGTACAGCAGCAGGCATGCAGGGGGTAGCAGACCGCCCTCACTTTGCACCTGTCTCTGGACCATTCACAGAGCTACCAGAAAGGACTCCATTTATCAGAAAGGAAAATAATAAGCATAAAGCATGGGGGAGGACAAATGAGCTGAAACAAATTATGTTGCTCTTTATATGTGCAAGGTAAATATATATCATTTGCAGCTCCTTTCCAACTTGGATATATGACTTAGGTCATGTTTGGCTTAGCTTATAACTAAGTTAAAATTATTTATGAAATTAAAAAATCTTTATATTTGATAAATAAAAAAATATACTTATAAATTGTTAGCTAACTACTTATAAATTAACAAAAATAAACAGGATCTCCTCTACTTATTTTTAAAGTTATTTGCTTATTAATTTTAACCTACTATATTACTCTTTTATTTATATTTTTAATATTATTATCATATAATTTTAAGGATATATTAGTCAATATTTACTTTAACAAATATTGTAACTACTTATTGATATTATCAGCATTTTTATTCAAATATATAACTACTTATATTTTAAAATAAGTATCAACATTTAAAATAATTATAAATATTATTACTTATTAAATATTTTTTATCAGTTAAGCCAAACAAACCTTTAATCTTTTTTTAAAATAATCAAATTTTAAATTTGTTACAAATTTAATCTTCATTATAATTTCAATGTTGACTGAACAATTGCCATCTAAATAATTTATTATCACAACTTATAAAATATCATAATATCATTTTTAAAGTATACTATAAATTACTTTGATTTGATTTTAATAACACAATGAAAATTACTGATATTTATCTATTCACGTGATAACTGCTGATCTAATATTCAATACATTATATTATGAAGGCTAAAATTGATTGTTAATTCTTCAGATAAAAATAAAAGTTTAACTTATGCAAAAAAAATGAAAGTTCATATTTTTTATACAATTTACCCTTAAACTATATTATATCAAGTGACATATAATTTGCATATAAATTATGAGAAAAAAATGAATGTATCATGCACTATTATACTAGTATCATGTCAAACATATTTTTAATCATCTGATTTTAAATTTAAAGTTTAACTTATGCAAAAAAAATGAAAGTTCATATTTTTTATACAATTTACCCTTAAACTATATTATATCAAGTGACATATAATTTGCATATAAATTATGAGAAAAAAATGAATGTATCATGCACTATTATACTAGTATCATGTCAAACATATTTTTAATCATCTGATTTTAAATTTAAAATATTATGTCAATCGTTCATATTTGCATGATTCATACATAGATAATCTTAATACAAATCACAATCATAAAGTATATTTTTAACTATCAAATTTAAAATTTGATAGTTAAAAATATACTTGACATGATATTAAATAAATGGTGCTTGACATAATAATTAATTTCATAAACTATTATCCATGATAGATACTACTAGTCAATGACCCATACGTATTGCTACACATATGTACTTTGTCCCCTATTTGTAATTAAAAATATAATTGTAGACCGATGGGCATTACATACAAATTATATTAAACATTTAGACTTATATCCAAATTGCGCTATCATTTTATTCTTATGTATATTTCTCATGAAAAATCATACTCACAATGGGTTTAATGGAGGTGTACTATATTTAAATAAGGTACACTATATATCATATCATATGTAATGTTTGGATTTGACATGTTTGATTAAAAATAAATAATCTATTTAAAATTCATATTTTTTATTTATTTTTATCAACCACATATTTCAGATTCAATGGTCCAAATGATAGGATGCACAGTATACCATACTTAAAGAGTGTACACCTTCATTATGTCCAAACAATATACGACAACTTAAAGCGAAACAATGTACCATATGTGATGCATCAATGTAAAGAGACGAAGATTGAGCTTCGAGGGACCCAAATTCAAAATTTGCACTATTCTCTCTCAGATTAAATTAGCTAGATATTAATAACTCACAATGTTTTAAAAATCGGATCAATTGATTTGCTCAGTTTGATTATGAACAAGGTTTTTAAACTCAAAATTTCACGTAAACTCTTTTTACACTTAGTAAACTCGACTCGTAAACTAGAGATGTAAACTCGTAGTGTTTATGTACGAGATATTTTAAATTTTAAAATAATTAATATATCTATTATTTTATTATTTGTTGATAAAAATAAGATGAATAATATAGTATTTTAATTATTTGATTGATAATTTGAAGAAAGAAAGATTTTTACCAGTAAAAACATAATCATATCAATCTTATTATCATTCACATAATAAAAAATGTCATTTTAAAAGAAAATTATGAAAGATAGAGAACTACTTATAAAATTATCACATAAGATAGAATTTAACTATTAAAAAACATCATTTAAAAAGAAGAAGAGTAATAATCACATGAAAAAATGTCAATTATTATTGATCACTTGTCTGATTCCAAACCAAGTGAAACATGAAATGAAATCAAACGCATAAAAAATAATTATGGTAAATTATAATTATTTAAAAGAGTGAATTATTATAAACATATAAAATGGGGGATAAATGGTCCGTCTGTTAATTTCATCTTATTTTTTTATACTTATAATTTACTTATGTATCCATACTTGAGTCTAAAGAGTTTATCGAGTTTACACGAGTTTATTCTAAGTTTAGATTCTACTCCAAGTTAATTTGTTGGTGACTGAACTCATAAACTCGTAAGAATTTAAGAGTTAAATCGAGAGATTGAGAACCTTATCATGAATGAATGATTGGTCAGGTTCGATTTGATATGTAAAACTAATTTTAAGACAAAATCGAGAAGGACGAATCGAGAAATTTGGGTTGAACTGGAAAATCATGTTCAACTCGATTTTTATTCTTTTTGAAATAAAGACGAAGATAAATTTGATTAAGCCATCACAAAAGAAAAAAAATGATAATTAAAACAGAATAAATTGAACCAAAAAGAAAAAAAAGAGTAAAAGTAAAAAGTATATAAATGAAAATCTAAGAATTGATTCTTAAAAAACAAAAGGAAACATAAATGAGTACCGTAAACTAAAGAGACAAGAATAGAATGAAAATACTCCAGAAAAGGAAATAGAGGAATTGAAAGAGGTAAATAAAAAAGGGAAACTCATGAATGAGAAAGAAATATTAATGAAAAATAATTAAAATTAATAATAGAGGAAGAATGATAGTAACTACATTTAAAATACAATTATTTAAAACATTAGAAATTAATATATCAAGATTTATTAATGACCCAATTATTAATTTGTTATTGTTGAAGTATTTTATTCTTTTATGTATGCATGTAAAGCATTAATGAAGTACTTTTGTTATTTCATATATTTATTATTTTAAAATATATTATTAATAATATTATTTTAAAATATATTATTAATAATATTATTTTAAAATATATTATTAATAATATTATTTTAGTAAAAAAATAGTTCAATTTGATTGAATTATGTTGAACCCATCCAATCATGACTCAATCTATGTAGCGATTCGATTTTTAAAACATTGCTCTTGGTTATTAATCTAAGAAAATTGTACACATTGTGTCTCCTACAAAATGCAATATGAGTTGTTCGATCTTATATAATGGCTAGACATAATCCATTTTAAATGTTAATGAGCTAATTTCCTCTAAACTATCGTATTTGTTGGACAAAAAGTATAACTATTTTCATATGCTATATATATTTGGGCATTCTACATTCACATTTTTTTATGTACTTATCTACTTACATTTTACTGTTCATTATTAAAAAAAATGATGGTAAAGAAGGGGACGTTAGCCGTATATATATATATGTAATTTTCAGTAGCTCTAATTTTTTGGGCATTCGGCAATCTCATTTTAATTCTTATATTGTGCTTATCTAATTACATTTGACCTTTCATTATTATAAAAATGAAAATGGTAAAGATTAACATAATTTGAGTAAATTCAAAATTAGATGATTGAATAAAACTGACCAGTAAAAAAATTTAAACCTACTTTTTCCCTATTTTATAATTTATGGATATATCTAAAATTTCACGATAGTTCAGGAGAGAAAAATAGAAATAATCCTAAAAAATATTTATCTATTTTTTTTTATTTGGGTGATTTATAATTCTCTTCTAAGGATGTCTAGCACCAAGATTGACATAAAGAAGTTTGATGGATAATCAAGTTCCTTTCTCTAGTAAATGCGGATGTTAGCTCTCTTGATAAGAAAATGCACGAAGAACTCATGATTGAGATGAAGCTCGTT
The DNA here is from genome assembly GCA_001647135.1 of Pontederia paniculata. Lineage (NCBI taxonomy): Eukaryota > Viridiplantae > Streptophyta > Magnoliopsida > Commelinales > Pontederiaceae > Pontederia > Pontederia paniculata. The sequence continues at coordinate 129,114 of LTAE01000035.1, forward strand.
GATGTGTTTTATGATAAATGGGCAGAATTATTGGACAAAGATCTTTCGACATTCATTTTAATTTAGGTCAAGCACTTCTGAATATTACTTTGGAGAAGACTACTATCAATATAGGATCAAAGTTGAAACCTCTTTATAACAAAGTCTTTGATGAATAAGATTTAATTGAAGCAATAACTATGTAATCCGAAGTTACCTCTTTGAGTACCATATCACATTATTACTTAGGTTGTTACCGGCTTGGCCAAAGTTTCAAATGAAGTTTGAACTTGTTACTTTTATGTTTTTTGCCTCATTCGTATAAGTTGTTTTAAAGATGCCTTATTTATGGTGTAGAGAATATTTCTTTCAAAGAAGTTTGAGCTAACTCGTAGAATAAGGTGAAGAAATTTGATTCTAGCATCAACAAACATCTAATGAAGATATTGAGTTATTTTTTTTACTGGAGGAAGTATTAGTGATCATGGTGGTTAAGAAGTCAAACCCAAGGAAATATCTCACCACTTATCACATTTAGGGTCTAGTGATGTAACATGATATTATTGTAGATAGAGAGAACATATGAGAGTTGATTGTCCTAAAGTGATGAAGAAATCACTTAACTCAAATAAGATAGATTCTCAACTTCAAGAATCTAATATGACATATAGAGTTATAGGTTTATAATAATTATTAAAAATCTAAGTAGGAAATCTAATCTAACATTCTAATTTATATAAAAAAAATTGTTTTTAGAGCTTATAAATATAAGGTTATAAACTCCTTTATAATATCCAATTTATTATGTTTGTGTGAAGACCATTGAAGCCACCGCATGAAGTTGATGCAAACCACCAAGAGGAGAGAGAAATAAAGAGGACATAAAACATCTTTGAATTTTTATTAGGAGATAAATCTTGATATATTTTTAATAAAATTTTAGACACTAATTCTCTACAATCTTCTCATCATTCTCTAATTTTTCGATGAAATCATTTTGAGATCTATCTCATTATTCGGATTTATTATTCTTGGCATCCAAGATTAGTTCTTGATGTTGTTATTTATGTATTACTCTATATAAATCATAGAAGAAACTTTATGTTATACAATTATTTTATTGTTAAAGATTTGTTGTTCATTCTCACTATTTCGCCTTTGAGAAAATTTTCACCTAAATTTTGTTGCCAATGGTTTGTTTTAATTCTCTATATTTTTGTCATCATCTCATTTAAATTATGCAAAAAAAGAATAATTCCACACATATCTGATTAGTTTTTTTTCCAACAAATTATACCTATATGATTATAGAATTTATGCATATGAATATCATGTGTATTCATTATGTTGATATTTGAAAATTATATGCTCAATATTTTTATCAATTTTGCAATATTATTAATCATATCTTATGAATAATTCATGTCATATATCTTATGATTATGCATGAATTCAGCAAGAGCAGTTATAATAATACTTGCTTTTATGATATGTGAATGATATTGCTTATAAATTATATATTCAATTTGCTTATCTTGATACTATAATGTTATGAAAAGTGTTAAATATGATCAATAGTTTATTCATATTATACAAAATCATTATTTATAAATGAAATGTTTAAAATGTTATGTAAAATGTTAAATGTGCTCAATAGTTGGTTCATATGACATAAAATTATTGTTTATAAATGACTTTATTTGCTTGATGATCATTACTATTGTGTTGAAATGGTTACTCTGATGGAAATATATTAAGAGCTTTTTGATGGGACAAGAAAGGGGAGAAATACAAATTTAAATGTTTTCATTGTTTTATATATATAATGATGATTAGATATGCTTGTTGACTTATGAGTTTCTTTGTTTTATTATCATCTTGACCTTGAGTTGATGAAAATTGTTTATATATTTGGCATCATGACATTATAACATTTGTGATTTACAAATGATCATTTTATGCTTTGAATTATATTTTGATAATTCATTTTGAAATGTCAATATGATGCTATCATGAAATATATTTCTTAACATTATGTCTACATGCTCATGTTGCTCTTCTATTTTGAAAATTTCTATTATATGAATATTTTAATTATGCTTGAAACTTGACAAATATCTATAGATTCCTAGTTAGAAAATGACTTTAATTGTCTAATGATCTCATCTTTGTTTGAAAATAGAGAAATTAAAAATTTTTTGGATAGCGAATGCATGTACTTAGGGGAGCTTATTTATTTACAATGAAAGAAAGTATTGACTTCCTTTATGCTCTTATTTTTATTATCATTATGTTTTCAACTCTCTCAATTTGATATAATTTTTATTCAAGAAAAATGAAATAGTATAATAGATAAAACTTGAAAATGACTCAAAATATCAAATTTTATTTATCTTACATGGGCTTATCTTAATATGTCAAACATTAGGATTTAAATTTTTTATTTATTGTCTTTCATATTCTTTCATTTTTAGTTGGAAACAATCTTTTGATGTGCCTAATAGGATGAGAAAATGTGAAATATTAAATATGAAAAAGACACTTTCATTTTCTATTTTAGGGTAGATATGCGAGGAAAGAAAATTGTGCACTTTATGATTGTCAAACCAAACTTTAAAGTTATTCTCATTCATTATCTTACTGTTGAATAGTTATTATCATTTTGATTTGACAAAGAGAATGAAGGATGTGAGCTACCAAATATGAAACACTATTATATTATACTTAACATGTTTATCTAATGTATAAATGAAATATACAGATAGGAGGAGTATACTTATTCGTTGAATATTAAAGCTTTAACTCATTATGTTTTTACTTTTCTTATTTTATGATGTGTCATCAATAAAAAGAAGGAGTTTATTGAGAAATGGCTTCATGATTTGGCATTACAGTTCTATTGTTTTGATGATGCAAATATTAGGAAAGGATATATGTTTTTATGATGCAATCTTCAGAAAAGGATATGCATTTTTATGGTGCAAACTTTAGATTTAGAAAGGAATATATATGCGAAAGAAGGAGGCCAAATAGATATTGAACATGACATAGGTATTTGATAATCCTTACATCGCATTTGCATCAAAACATGAACACATGATTTATAGATCTTTTAGTTAAAAAAAATCAAGAATCAACTTAACTAATTAGTTGTACAAAAATCTATGATCCAATTATTATACATGTCAAAGAGGAAAGTCAAATAACAGACATTTAGTTTTGATTGAATTTGACTCTTCTTGTAATATCTATATTGTGATATAAATAGATAAAATATAGATAATCTTGTCATGCATTTTTCTTTTGGACAAAGAATAAGCTTAATTATTTATCTACATAAAATATTATGATGTAATGATTACATACATATGAAAGAGGATGATCAAATAAATTATATTGAATTTTAGCTAAATATTTGATTGTATTACCATAAGATTTAGAATGAGACATGAATAGATAAAAGACTTATTTTTTTGCTAAATAAAAAATTCTCGTTCTGATAATTGTACAAGAAGTTATCGTAAAATTCAGGTTGGTCAACATGTTCCATATGGCCAGTCTATCAACCTTCCAAGTTGGTCAATTGAAGTTGGCTATAACTAATGACTTAAAGGTGGGATGATCCTAAGGTGGTTCAAAAGAGAGGTTAGTCGATTGACTGTCAAGGATTGTACCTTGGTGGACAAAAAGTCTCCAATGACTATATTTGACTATCAACTCGGTGAACCGAGTCTCACGAAATCGGCCAACGGACCTTTGGGTTGAAAATGTGTAACAACTAAGTGTTTTTGGTAAACAAAATCTTTGAAAAAGTGCACAATATATTATGATAGAAAGCTATATAAGGGGTTCAAATGGTGCACAAATATTTAGGGGCTCTTTGGTTTGGGGTTAAGTTCAAAGAGAATATGTAAGGGAACATAATATTCTTGTGTATATTCTAAATATTAATTATGTTCTTATTTCATGCAGTGTCTGAATTGATATGAATAAACTTTTAAAATGTATTATATTAAAAATAAATAATATAAAATATATAAATTATATAAACTCAATCATAAATAAAAATGTATTTATTTCATTTATAATTATATATTTAATTAGTTATTATTTATGGTAAAATAGTAATTAATTATTTTGTAATTAATTAATGACATTATATAATATCATATTAATAAATAATACCAAATATATTAATAATATATCTTTAAAAATAATTGTTCATTTTTATTTCGTTTATACTTATAAATTTAATTATTTACTATTTATGGTAATATAATAATTAATCCTTATTTGATTAATTAATTAACTTATAGTGTTATATAATATAATATTATTTACACTATCACATCATATAAATTAATTGAATGTCTAATTAAAAATATATTTATAATTGGTAATTAAAATAAATATAATATCATGTGTACAAAAACCGAAAATATGATTAAAAAGAAAAAAAGAGTGAAATATAAGATATTCTTATTTTTGAGAAGAATAGAAGAAGTGGAATATATAGTTAAAATAAGTAGTTTCATAATTTTCGAGGTGATTTTTAAAAGAATAAATATATTCTTATTCTCATGGGTTTTTGATTTTATTTCTGGAATAGAGTTTATTCTCCCATTTATTTTTGAACCAAATGGCACCTTAGGCTTAAAGCTGCGGCGGAGCTAGGTGGATTCCTATGAGTGCACGTGCACCCATTAGATAAATATAAGCATAGTAGTAATTGTTCACATGTGTGGTTTGATTCAAGTGGCTAGATGATATGAAGTTTATATATTGTTCTACATTATGTATATATTGTTTATATAAATTTTAATATCAAATATCAACTTGCACCTTCTTAATTTAATAAGTAATAATGATCAATTAGTTAATTAATTTTTATATATGTTATTTCATACTTTATATATCAAATACCTTTTATATTGTTTTTTTTTTGTACTTTTTTGTCAAAGATGTCCTTAGTACTAAAAAATTCTGGTTTAATAATAAACCCTTATAAATATTGGAATAATAACTTTCTTTTTAGAGGACATTTTCTTTATTTTTAGGTCATTATAATCAAAAAGTTCTCCGTAGGGATAATTTTTTTTCCAAGCGTTCTCTTCTTTTAGTAATAATTTTGAAATGTAAATATTATTTATATAATTTCATAAATAACTATTAGCCCAGCCCCTCTTAAATTGACAAGTAACAATGAGAACAATTAATGATCAATTTTCATATAAATTTTAAAAGGTTTTTTGTATTATATATCTGATAATTTTATATTATAAGAGTTTTTTTGTATTCTAATCAATAATGACATTATTGATAAATTACTTTTAGAAAAAATGAAATCTTATTAAAATTAATCATTAGACTAAAGATTTTTTATTATATTATCTACCAAAATTTTTATGAAGTTGAGATAGAAATGTACCCTTTCTTGAATTAAATTTTAATATAGTTTACATATTACACATCTAAAATTTCAAGTTAGATATTAGTTTGGATTTTTAAATTAATAAATGAAAATTTTCAAATAAGTTAATAATTAACTTTTTCTTTAATATCTTAATATTTATTATTATTTAGTTACATATTATTTGCTCTTATGTTAATTCTCATTCGCACCCGGTGACCAAATTTTTTGGTTATGATGTTGGCTTCAAGGGAAACCACAAGCATTCAAGGAAACTCATTATAGAACATAGGGCTATCATAGTTGAATCTTTTTATTCTTCTCCCTTGCTCATGAGAGAGAGAGAGAGAGAGAGAGAGAGAGAGAGAGAGGAGAGAGAGAGAGAGAGAGTTATTATCTTCACTGTATCATTTGGGATCTAATTGTATCTAGATGTTGTGTGCCTCATATCTTGAGCTAAAAAAAGGTGGATGTGAGAACTTATTATGAAAGATGTGTGCCTTACTAAAGATGTGTGCCTTACCTCTTTAATCGAGAAAAAAAAGTGTGTTAGTATAAAGAGTTTTCCTTGTCCTATTTGGAATAGAAGAAGACTAGTACATCTTCAAGGTTCTGAAGGTTGAGAAGTAGGAGGATGGACGTAGGATAGAGTGTTGGGCTTCGAACTTTGCCAACAAATCTTTACCTCTTGAGTTTAAATTTTTCTAGTTCATTTGCGTTCTTTCACTACTCTACTAATTGGAGATTTTCGAATTTAGTTTTGTGATAATAGTTTTTAGCTTTTTGCTGTCATTTTTCTAATATTATGGATGCCTGATTTTAATATTTAAAGTTTTTCAACACTAATTCACTCTCTCCCTTGGTGCTTTTTAATCCAACATCAACCTTCTTGCGGCCTAACCCATTGCAATGTCTAACCATGTTATATGGTGGATAGTGACCCATGTTGTGCGGCAAGCTCAACAAGGCATTCCTAATCGATTCAAATCCACGGCCATGAGCTCTATGTCTTTGATAGTTCCAAGTACCCCATATCTCTTTCCTCACTAGTTCATGCAATTTTCAATTTTCATTATATTAAGTTCTCTAATACCATTTTCTTAGAAAACACCAAACACCCTTGCGTAGACTTATGTGCAATCATGTCCAAGCCTTGCTCGTCCAGGTAGCCTTACACCAAATACACATAATATTTCCCAAGATGAAGACAACAGACATATACACTAAAAGAAAGAGATGGCTCAAATATTTTGGAGGGAAAATATGGGAACAACTCTCAGTTACATAATGTCTTAGAGTGGATTGTCTTCAAAGGTGCTTATGTCCTTAACCAAGGAAGATATCAAATTCATTATATATGATAGGAAGTGGTTGAACCTGCCACATGCAAGACATATGGCCTCCAATTCATGGAGAGGCCTCCACCTAGTTCCCACTTAAAAAAAACACATATGACCCAATAAACAACTCTTTACTAACTAAGGAAAGCAGCTACTATATTAGTAACGAGAAGACAACAAAATGGGCTACTTTCTATCCATTAAACCTCCACATATGTAGCATGTATGTGGTAGCCATGGTTCTACAAGATTCCATACGTGTTATAGTGCATGGATTTTGTGTGACTAGCCACACTCCAACAATGCCTAGTGTGCCACTATTGCGCCAATGTCATAGTAGCGTGTGCGTTGTTTCATAGGGCTTATGTTGAAAAACATGTCTCTTCACTACCTCCTACTACTAATGGCAGTGGGCTCCCTTGTGTGGGTTGGGTCATGCACTCATGTGACCCATGTTTTGGTCGCCCAATTCTTAGGTCCTATAATGTGATGCCCAACAAAATTATCGGCAAAAGTACCTCTCTCTATAGAACACAACGATAGTTGTTGCCTTGTGCACACACTGAAAGAGTGTTGCATAGTAGCTTCATTGTTGGCCACACGCACACATTAGTGTCGTGTCACACACCCCTTGGTGATTGGTCCTTGGGGGGTGTGACACCACACTTTAAGTGGACGTAGGAATAAAAGGAGATGAATAATTGGTTGGCTGCAAGAAGTGGAAAGGGAGAGTAAGGAGAGAAGGTTGAAGGACTTGAGGGTTTTAATGGCATGTTTAATGGGGCCAAATATAACAATGGTAGATAATTAAAGAGTTGAAACTTTTAATAGAGATGTAATGTCTTTGAGTCATTGCACCGTGAAATGAGTAAGTTTGAATCTTCCAATCATTGCGAATTATCCAGATTGAAATCATCTTTCTTCAATTTGGACCATTCACAACGAGAGAATCAAATTTTATTATTGGAGTTTCTCCGTTTACATCCCTTAAACTATCAACTTCTTTTTAATATTAACCACTTACCTCCCTTGAACTTTTCAAATATTTTCACTTCATGCATCCCAATATACTAGATCACTAACATTTCCATTATTTTATATTTGCAATATTGAATAAATTAATATTTTATCATTAAATAAAACTATAGAAAATACATAAACTAGTTTGACTTTCAAAGGAGGTCCTTCTCTATCGAACATGAGCTCTATCCCCATTTTTTCCTATTTTTTGTGTCTCTTCTATGATTTTTAAGGTAAAAAGATAATTTAATAGATATAGAAAACAAAATATTGTAGAAACGTTAACACTATTAATAGTTTTGGCTGGAGTGGAAACTTTTTGAAAGATTTTGGATGGAGTGGAAACATTTGAAAAGTTTAGGAGAGATAAGTGGTTAATATTAAAGTTTAGGAGTTATTTCAAAAAGGTTAATAGTTTAATGAAGATAAGTGAAACAATCATTTATTATTTCATGGTGCAATGACCTAATTCATTACACCACAATTAAACCCTTGTGGGATTTTAGGGGTGAACAGTTCACCGGGCTGGATCGACCCGATGAACACCACGATCCGAACTGATCCAATCTCAATTGGGTCGGATCGGATCATTGGTCGGGTTGAACCCGAACCAATCCGATCATAAATCGATCACCAACGGATCGGGTACGAATTTTAATTTTTCGAACCCGATCAACCCGACCCAACCCAACCCAATAACCCAATCTTCTATATATTTTTTATTAGATTTGAACCAATTTATTCTTAATAAAAATTTTATATTACTTAAAAATTAAAATATATTAAAATTCTATAAATCCTTTAAATTCATTGCAAACCATTGAAAAAATGTATCTCTTTCTTTTTTAAAATATAATTAATGTTAAGTATTATAAAAAGCTAATTAAAAAGGAAAATTTCAATCGGATAAATCGATGACTCGACCCAATCCAACCTGACCCAATTGAGATCGAATTGGATTGGATTCGATGAATAATTTTTGTCATTAACCCGACTCAACCCAACCCAAACAAAATCAATCGGGTTGGATCAACTTTGGGATCAGATCGGGTCAAATCCGACCCTTGAACACCCCTAAGGGATTTAAGGGAGATGCAATTAATGCTTTTGTACCGTTGCACCGTGAAATATTTAAATATGGATTTTTCATTTCAATACGAATGACAACTCGAATTGGACCATCCATAGTGAGATGAGAGTCTCTATTAAACCCTTGAAGGTGGAGATAGTGACGTTTGAGCCATAAAAACATAAAACTATAAATTTAGGTCGTTCATTTCATCGTTGATGACCTAAAACATCCAATGACTTAATGGAGATTTTAACGAAAGTGCACCTTTAAGCCGTTATAGCATGAAATGCTTGAATTTTAATTTTTTTTATTTCAACACGAATTGGCATGTATTTTAATATGATTCGTTCATGCTGATATGAAAAGTTGTTTAGACCATCCACAATGAGATGTTAGTTTTAACTTTAATTGTTTCATGATACAATGGCTTAAAAATGATGCATCTATATTAAACCCTTGAAAGTGGAGGTGTTGACCTTGGAACGTTACAACTTAAAACAATTAAATTTAGATAGTTTGTTTCATCATGAATGACCTAAGCAGACATTTACTACATCACCTCTGAACATTACTTAGTAATCTACACTACTTAACAAAAAGATTACCACTTATTAAATTGTTAGTAATGTTTATCCTATTTACTATATATAAGTAATCCAATTGGCAATTCAGATCATCATGTTTACTTATAGAAAAGATTACTAACAATATACATAATTTTACCAAAATACCATTTATAAATTTTATTAAGTTAAAAATTCTATATTATGAAATTAAAACTTATCAACTTAAATAATAAATTCACAAATTAATGTATTAAGTAATTAATACCTTTAAAAATAATATAATATTAAAAAATATTTATAATTAATATCCATAATAATAATAAATAAAAATGTTATTCTAATTAATAATACTAATAATTAGTATATATTTTTTTCATAATACAATAATAAAAATATAATTTAGTATTATATAAATAGTATTTAAATATTTTTTATTATTACTATTAACTTATTATTATAGTATTATTATTTGTTATTATTATATGGTATATTTTATTTATGAAAGAATTCAAAGAGCGAAGGCGATAATCTAGACAAACACTTATTTTATAAACAATATGCATTGTTAGTAAATATGGATTTGGACTTAGGTAATTTTAAGTTCAAATTACCAAATTTGCAAATATTATCGATAGAGAAACATCTCATAAATTGAAATCAATTTATTTTAATATGAAGTGTCCAAAATGGATGAAAGACTAAGGTTAAATTTGTTTGAGGAAACAACAACCTAATCAGGGACGAACCCAGGAACAAAAGTTGGGGGTGCGGGGGGGGGGGGGGA
>LTAE01000035.1:139359-157716 GCA_001647135.1 Pontederia paniculata
CCCCACCCCCACGCACTATGTGGGTCCGCCCCTGGACTTAATGACATTGCACCCCATAAAACTCTTTGATTTTTCGCAATGTTACTAAAATCGGATTGAACTGGTCGGTTCAACTATGAACTAGTAGCTGGTCCATTTTGGTTTGACCTCAAAATTAGAAATGCCTTTGAAGTAGATCAAACCGGTTTGAACTTGGCAAAACCGGGGAACCGGAAAAGATTGCTTGAACTTTTTTTTTTAAAAAAAAAAACTCGAATTAAGGTGAAATATTTGGTAAAAATGGAAGATTTTGGAAAGAGGGAGTAATAATTAAAAAAACACAATACTAAAAATAGAAAGATGAGATAAATATGTTAGGAGGATTAATAGGGAGAATAAATGAAAATAAAAAGGAAGTAGGCGAAGAAGAAATTAAAATAAAAAGGGAAAGAAATGAAAATATAGTAGTGTATAGTAATTAAATAATAGGAAAGGTTGACTGATTCGAATAAAATAAATTAGTACATCATAATTAATATTATATAAATAAATAAAAAGTTAATAATAAGTTAGCAGTGACAAAAAATATTGGTTAAATATTATTTTTTTAAAAAAATATAATGACTAACGTGAAAAAAAATTCATTACGAATAATAAAGAATGAAGTTGATACTAAAATAAAATAATAGAAAATATTTTGAATGATTTGTAATAAAATAAATCAATATAGCATCATGAATACTATATAAGTAATAAATTATTCATCATCATGGCTCTAAATGAATATTAACTTGTTAAAACATAATAAACAATACATTTAGGTTAATATATGAATATTAGTAAATCATTATTAAAATCTATATGTTATAGAGTATTAATTGTGCTATAAATACTTAAGATTATTATAAATAATATTATTTTAATAAAATTTGATTGAATACAATCGAAGTGATCCAATCATGATTCAAATGACCGTTCGACTCAATTTTCGTTGCGATTATGAGAACATTGATCTTTCACGATGCAATGACTTAATGTGTAAGATGGAGTAGGATTAGGATTGAGAAAAGAGTAAGTATGACTCATAAAAGAAAGATATGGGAGAATAAGATGGAGTAGGATTATAATTAGGAAAAGAATAAGTAGGAGTCAAAGTAAAATTATTGTCCTAATAATCTAATATTTCTAATCCTACCCAAACTAGTTCTGAAGGATTCATAATTACAAGAGAGATATGAGGAATTAAAATAACTTTGACTAGGATTATACCTTGGTAACTCTTATATAAGGAGAGTTAGAGTGGGAGAGGACCCCATAATCTCTCTCAAGCCCTAAGAATCAGAATATATATATCTCTCTCTCTCTCTTGGATGACTAAAGAGGAGGAGGTCATACACGTGAGGGCAAGGAGCACAAATTGAAGAAAAAGCGTTAACCAATCAAGGTATGTAACTAGGAGGATAAACCCTAGAGATCTTCATATGTATATGACAATATTATTATTTAATTATAAATAGAGTTACAACGTCAACAATCAACAATGAATGAACGTGGATCGCGTCCGATAGGAAATAGATCGCGCCCGCAGGTAAGAACGACCATGTCGCTTAAAGCGTTGGTCGTGTTTAAAGGAGTTCATCGGAGCGCCAGAAATAGACCGCATCGCCCCTGGACGCGGACGGTGTTCCCAAGAGGCAACAAAGTAATGCAGGATGACGACGATGTCAGAGACCAAAATGGCCACAAAATGAGCCGTGTTTGCTAACGCGAGCCGTGTTGCGCCTTAGCGCCAGCCGCGTTAGACGAGGTAAAATACACATGGGTCGGGATGCCCTGATCCCAAACCACGCGCACATAAAATTCGATTATTAATTGTGCTCTAAATACTTAAGATTATTATAAATAATATTATTTTAATAAAATTCGATTGAATACAATCGAATTGATCCAATCATGATTCAAATGACCAATCGACTCAATTTTCGATGTGATTATGAGAACATTGATATTTCACAACACAATGACTTAATGTGTAAGATGGTAGAATAAGATGGAGTAGAATTAGGATTAGGAAAAGAATAAGTACGACTCATAAAAGAAATATATGGTAGAATAAGATGGAGCAGGATTAGGATTATGAAAAGAATAAGTAGGAGTCAAAATAAAATTATTATCCTAATAATCTAATATTCCTAATCCTACCCAAACTAGTTCTGACGGACTCATAATTACAAAGGAGATAGGAGGAATTAACTTAACTTTGACTAGGATTATGCCTAGGTAACTCCTATATAAGGAGGGTTAGAGGGAGAAAGGACCCCATAATCTCTCTGAATCCCTAAAAATCAAAATCTCTCTCTCTCTCTCTCTCTCTCTCTCTCTCTCTCTCTTGGAGGACTAAAGAGGAGGAGGTCATACACGTGACGACAAGGAGCACAAATTGAAGAAAAAGCGTTAACCAATCGAGGTATATAATTGGGATGATCAACCTTAGGGATCTTCATATGTATATGACAATATTATTATTTAATTATAGATAGAGTTACAATGTCAACAACCAACAATGAGCGAACGCGGATCGCGTCCAATAGAAAATGGATCGTGTTCGCAGGTAAGAACGTCCACATCGATTAAAGCGCTGGTTGTGACAGGAGTTCCCCGAGCGCTATAAACAGACCGTGTCGCCCCTGGACGTGGACTGTGTTCCCAAGAGGCAACAGAGTAACGTAGGACTACGACGACATCAGAGACCAAAACGGCCACAAAATGAGCCGTGTTTGCTAACGCGGGTCGTGTTGCGCCTTAGCGCCAACCACATTAGACGAGGTATGTTGCACGTGGGTCGGGACATCCCAATCCCAAACCACGCGCACATGACACGGACCATGTTGGTGGTCAACATGGGCCGTGTCCGAGCCCAAAACAGACCGTGTCCGTGAGAGCACGGGTCATGTTTCCGCTGTAGAAAAATAATTATTCAATTATTCTGATTTTGGAATTATTCTTATTTTATTGATTGATGCATGAAATATGAAACCTAGATTTTCATAATGATAGGATTAAAAGATGATATTGTATGTGATTGAATTGAGTCATGAATGGATGATTTGGTTCTTGGTGAATTGACCCATTGTCGTGGTAAATTGTGTTTCTTTAGGGACAACGATCCCTACTAGTTCAATTGAGTTCCTTGAGAAACAACAATAAATTCTTAGTGAAGTATTGTGGGCTTCTCTTAGTTCAATTGTTAAATGAGTTCCTTGAGATACAACAATCAAATCTTAATGAAGTATTGTTGGCTTCTCTTGGTTCAATTATTAAATAAGTTCCTTGAGAAATAATAATTAATTCTTAATGAAGTATTGTTGATTTTTTTTAATTCAATTGTCACTATTATTTGACGATTTTCTTTAGACCTAGCCAACCTTAATGACACCAGGGCAAAAGCCAATCACCTTCATGATTATTAAAGGCTCACAATTAATTGTTATAATTGAATAAAAAATGATCGAAGAAATAATGAATTCTAAAATTGAATTGAGTTTGAATCTATTAGATAAAGAATATGAGTTTTACTTCATAGTATTGCAATTGATATTAATAGTAACATTGTTAGAGATATTGATAAAGCTATTGTTATTAATGATGAATACAAAAGAATATAAGGTGACATGAAGGTAAAGTAAAAGATAATTCGATTTATTATTTTATTATTGTTTAATTATGTCTTTATATACTACTTTCTCTATTGCATTTCCTTTACATGTTGGACTTAATAACTCATGGAATATTATTTTTTCTACTTTTGATCCGGCAGACGAGGGATGTAATGATCAAAATGTGATGACACTGGTGATGTAAGAGTTCGTGATGTGAAGACTTGCATAAAGCTTGAGTCCAACCTACTGAGTCTAATTAATTTTTATTTATTTATTTTATCTCGAAATAATGTAAAATAATAATTTATTTTGCTATACTACTTTATTTTATGCCTTTAAACTATTATAACCTGAAATGATTAAATTTAAAATTTTAGTTTTAAGACGAATTGACCAGTATAATGTGAACTATTCACATAAATAAAAATGTTTAGATTTAATGTTATACGACGAAAAAAGCGCATTTAAACTCACACCGATATAAACTTATGTGTGCAGTCAGAATATTTTAATGTGACAACTTTAAATCATAATTGACGAATTCCATGCATGATATAGAGAGAAACTTGCTTTCTTTTCTTTTTTTTTTCTTTATTACAGAAACTTGGGTGTCTTTATAAAGGAAAAGCAAAAGGAAAGAATTAAAAGTTTAAAATCAATTTATGTACATGACCCAAAAAGATCATTTATGTAGGGGTGAATTAATTTTTTTGGTGCATACCAAAACTAGAAACAAGAATATGAGGAAAATACACAGTTGTCCATTATATAATTTTCCTTTTCTCGTTGCAAGTATCCTTTTCTTTTTAATTTTTTAATAGATTCTTTTTTTCCGTTTTCTTACTTAGCAAAATTGTTCCTCCAACCTTATGAGGGAAGGCCATCTGAATTCTATGCTAATATTGACGCGGAATGTTTACATAAGCTAATAAATAATGGAATAGTAATAAAATTATATAAACTAAATATAGTATAATAAAATTTAAAAAGTATAAAAGAATAGGGACTGAAGGAGGACCTCCACCACTCAACAAGAGAGAGGTGGACTGCGGCATTTCTAATAGTTCTTTTCAAATGTATTAATGCATTATATAATTTATATGTCTATATTATCATTTTATCCTATTTTTTTAATGTTGGAAAATGTTTATATTAGTAACAAATTGACGTGGATGTAAATTGAAAACTTGAAAAATCAAAGGATGTTTTGGAAAAATTATTCAGGGCACTTTCTTTAGACTCTAAGGCCCTATTTGATCAGTGGACTAGTGTTAGTCGATTAGATTATTTTAATCTAATAGATAGTCCCAAAGTTTTAATCTACGGGAGTAACTATATTCTTGAGTTGAGATGAATTTTGTTACTCTCTACTTTTTTCACTGTACACACATTAAATGCTGTGAGACCTACGTAGAAGAATAAAGGGTGTTTGGTTAAAACTTCGAGAATAAGACTTTAATCTTGATCTTATTCTTAAATCAAACGGATCTAAGAGATTATTTGGTTGATGGTAATTATTTTTAGGAGAAATATATTTATTCTGCTAGATTATTTTTTTTTCTGAAGTTTAAAGTCATGAATAAATTATTTTATTAATTAAAAAAAATAATTTATCTCTAAAAAGTGCACAGTTCATTGGATTAATTTTTTAGTGACAACAGCTTTAGACACTCTATTTTATTGGATAAGATAGAATAAATTCTTATTTTAACTTTATCCTTCATTCAAACAGGCCTAAATATTTTTACCTTCTCTTCAAGCAAAAAAGGTACGAGGAAAAGGAAAAACAAAGTAGGAAATATTCTTTGCAAACTGTTGGAAATTTTGCTTCCACGTTTACCAATTGAATTCAATGACATTTCAAGGCCTCATTTATTTTGTTCTTTTTAGAATTATCCTACGTGAATTTAATTTGATTTTTATGATACAATACTAACTTGTATCATACAAGGTGCAATTAGCGGTTAACTTTTGGATCAACAAGATAGCCCACTAATTGTTATTGGGCTTATTCGAATAATTGCCTTGAGATGAAAATAAATGTTTTTTATTTTTATTTTTGTACAATTTGCTTTTCTTTTTCTTTTAGGTAATGTTTGGCTTCATCTGCTCTTTGCAATGTGAATAGAATTTGTGCAGAACTTTTGAATGAAACATGGCTTGCAAAATGGAGGTTTGGAGTTGACTAAGATATTATTTCATGTATGTAACTTTTGTTTGCATTATTTCTTGTTACATAAATAAATTTTGGTTGGTTCAACAGGTAGTATTTGAACGTAAACGCTTTAAAATTTAGGTTTATTTTTTCTTAATTTAAAAGCTTTAAAATTTAATTCTTTTATTTTTATCATATATTTTGAGGTTTCGTCTCGACTAGTCGGTGTCACCATCAGCTACTGTGGCATATAAACTTTTCAAAAAAATGTTGCTTATCATTCTACATCAACTATTATCGTCTGAACCCATATATTACATTTTATCTTTTTAGCTTTTAATTAAGGAAAAAATAAAATAAAAAAAAGTAAAACATTAAGGTAATGACATTCAAACTTTTTTTTAAGTATGACATTCAAACTTGTTCACCTTGGCCGAGAATGTGTTGTCAACTTCAAGGTGAATGGAGGCAATCACAAGACTTGTCAACCCATTTAGTTCTGAAATTTATGTTCTTTGTCTTCTTATTCAACTTCTCATTTTATTATATTCGTCCAAGTATTACTTTTTAATGTTTAATTTCCTAGCCAAAATTATCTCACAAAACATGCCCCAAGTTCTAAACATTGAGAAAAGTGTCCCCTACTTTGCTGCAGGCTCACCCCGTTCTCAATATTGATAGCTCAACTCCAAGAACACTTGGGTCTTCTCAACTCTTTTGTATCTTTTCACTATAGATTCCAAGAATAATATTGGATAACTAAAGAGAGACTTGAGTGGGAACTTTGAACATACCTTAATTGGGGTTAACTTGTACAAAGATTCAAATCACAAGTAGCAATTGTGATGAGGATTTTAGTATTGACATAGAATAGGCCCAAGTATATCAAAATGCAAATTATATTCCCATATAGCTATTTATATTCTAATATATCGTATATTACGACAAAATTGTTCCACAGATGGGTTGAGCTTTTAGTTTTTTTTAATTGCGGTTGTAGGTTCAAATTCGACTTGGTACAATTTTTTATTATTTTTCTATGCTAGACCAATAAGCTCCTTTCATTATAAAAAAAGTTCAATCTTCTTTATCGAAGAAATATGTTTCCCTTATTTTACTTTTGCTTTCAATATCTTACGGTAATTTCTTGTTCCATATTGCATGGATGTTTCAAGAGTTGATTACAAGCAAAAGCTAAAAAATACATGACATCTAGCTTGTTACCCAGAAACTATTAGAGGAATAGAAAGATAGTTCATCATTTTGTAATTTTTGAATATAAATTATTAGAATCTAACTAATTCAATCGCAGGAGTAAATTTGAATTCGAAATTACTAGTCCTAATGTTTACTCAGTTTACATATGGACTTAGAGGCTTGGTTCATTTTGCAAATTTATAATAAACATTATAGGAATTAAGGGTGTTTATAGATTGGATTTGACCCGACCCGATCTCAAATCCGGCCCAATCTGACTAACATTGATCGGAGTTGGGTTAGATGGAGTTAATGATAAATTAGTCGTCAAATACGATCCAACTCGATCTCCATTGGATCAGATCGGATCATCGATATACCAACTTAATTTTTTTCTTATTTTTAATTATTTTTTATATAATATTTTATTTTAATTATATTTTACAAAAGGAATAAATATATCTTTTCAATGGTTAGCAATAGTTTTCAATGATCTAATTTTAATATTTTTTAATTTTAAAGTAATATAAAATTTTATCGAGAATAAATTTATTCAAATTTAATAAAAAATATGTAAAAGTTCGGATCATCGAGTTGATTTGGTTTGAAAAATTGAAATTCATATTCGACCCATTGACGATCAGAGTGATCGGGTTGATTCGGGTCTGACCTGACCAACGGTCCGAAATGATCCAGTTGAGATTGGATCGATTCGGATCATCGGATCCACTGGATGGATCTGACCCGGTGAACACCCTTAATAGGAATAACTAAAATAGTAATAAACATTATAAAGTCGAGTAGTTAACTAAAAAAATCATGAAATGAAATCAATAATTGAAGCATTAGACTAATTCTTAAGGATTTTATAAGATTAATATTGTAAATTTAAAAGTATACAATAAAAATTAAGAAATGAAACAAGAATTCAATCAATAATAATGCACTACTAAGAATCTCAATTATAAAAATGATTAGATGGACAATTTTTTTAAATAATAAGAGGATAAGGCATGCATAAATCAAATGAAATCAAAATTTCACCATAATAGAATTGTGAATCAAACTACTTTCGTAATGTCAATCTCTCGACACTTGATTCACAACAAACCAACCACCATAAGTTTGCGGTCCTTAAGGGGCATTTCTCTAGGATTTAATGGGGGTGTCAATTAACTT
The DNA here is from genome assembly GCA_001647135.1 of Pontederia paniculata. Taxonomy (NCBI): domain Eukaryota; kingdom Viridiplantae; phylum Streptophyta; class Magnoliopsida; order Commelinales; family Pontederiaceae; genus Pontederia; species Pontederia paniculata. The sequence continues at coordinate 147,529 of LTAE01000035.1, forward strand.
TCCAGCCGCTAGATTCAAGATCGACGGATCTAAATAATGTGCTTGAAGCGAACTTAAAACATCCGGTTCACTAACTAAATGTCTCATAAGTTTTCGGTTCATGGGCGCCGGTTCACGGTTCACACATGCCTCATATAAGTTTTCGGCGGTAGGGTATTTCTCTCCCCTCACGGTGCTTCTCTTCACGATCTAGGGCAGCAACGACGACTTCTATGCGCAATCTAGGGCACGCTCGCTGTCCGACCTAGGACAGCAAAACTGCACTCCTAATAGATGATTTTTCGCCACATCAAGTTTTAATTCACACTAACAAGGAAAGGGTGTTGGCAGAAACTACATTCTATAATTTCAGCACCTGAAATAGGCACTTGCACCTGAAATACACAACATAAACGGTATGTCATAAGTCATCTTGACATGAAACACACCAAAAAGGTAAGAAGGAAAAGAAAGATCTAGACCTGCAGATAAATAGGCAAATAGGGCAAGATACCACTTATAACTTATATGAGTTTTAATTCCGCAGCAAAAAATCATCTGCAAGTCGTCATCGCCATGTTGCCCCCTGCTCGCCGCACCGTTCCCTGTTCGTCGCGTCTTGCTCGACGCCTAGGGGCGACGAGCAAGGGGCGACGCGTCGAACATGCGGTATTGCACCCGAGCAAGGGCGATACTGTGGTAAAAGATTGTACACAATGGAAATAATACACCTAAAGAGGATTTGCAATTTTTCTCCATTTCCTCCTGTTACCATTTATTAACGTGATAAGAAAACATGGGGAGGATGTTACAATTGGAGTCAATAAAGCAGAATATTTTCATAAAAATCAGAATCAAAGTCGTACATGAAACTACTCTAAGAAGTCAACTATAAGTACATAAAATAAGTGACATAGATGGATTCACATGAAAACAACCTGAAGCTTTCGAGCAAGGTCGCTGCTCGTCCCCTAGATCGAGGTGAGCAATGGCAGCGACATTTCGGCGACGACAGCAGCGTTTCAGCGAGTACTTATGGGACATTTGGTTAGTGAACCAAATATTTTAAGTTGGGTTCGGGCGCATTATTTAGATCCGTCGATCTTGAATCTAACGATTGGAAAGTTAGGACACAGGGTGTCTCCTATTTAAGTAGGGAACACCCCCATTTAAATTATCTGAGCCCACCACATTGTCTTATTAATTTGTTTTAGTTTTACAAGTAATCTATATGGCAAACAATGCATATTGCTTGTGAAGTGGCAATCCCCCATGGAAGATGTGGCAATCTAGATTGCCACTTGAGTGACAATCCGCTATGATTTTTTCTTTCACATTCGTCCTTTAAAATTTTATTTAAATAAATGATAAAAATAACCAAATAAATAATAAAATTATATTTCATTAACTAATATAATTATTATTAATCATTATAGTAATATAATTATTTTTATTTTTATTTTTATCATTAAATATATTATTATTGTTATTTCTATTAATTTTACTATTAACATTATTAATTAATTATAATAAATTATTCATATATTATAAATAATAAATAATTTATTATTTATTGTAATAAAATAATAATTTAAAATAATTATTATTAATTTATTATTATTAGATAATTGTATACTACTTGCTTTATATATTTATTTATTTGATGTGTAAATTTATCAATTTAGGATATATATATTTGTGATTCAAGTTCACATAATTCAAATTAAATTTATATAAATTTTGTAAACTTAACTATATTGTTCAAGGGTATTTTGGTATAAAAAAATATTATTTTTTATATAGTAAATAAGGTCATAAAGATTGTCATGTACAATTACTTATACATACTAAATAAGGTAATGTGCATTGCTGGTAATTTAATAAGTGATAATTTTTTTAAGAATTAATGTGTAATAGCAATGTAGTGAATGCAACCTTAGTTCTTTCACTTATAACTGGTGCATAAAGCTCCATCGCCTACCTTTCAGTTTTCAAGGGTGCAAAATATGATTCATAGCCTTTCAAATTAGGGAGAAGTAAGAGCAAACAAATAAGTCCAAGCGCCTTTTATTTCGTTATCCAAAAGAACTATTTATTTGTAGAGGATATTCATGAGTCGTTTCTCTAATCTCCTACATTCAATCTTTCAATTATATTAATGACATCAACAATAAATAAAAAATTCTACACAAAAATCATTATCACAACTCTCCCAATAAGCACATGATTCATGTCATATCTATCATCCTCTCAAATTTCTTAAAGTTGTTAATAACATATTTTTAATATGATAAAATCAATGGATTCTATGCAAAATAACCTTTCGATCATTGTCATATTAGGTTGGCCCTCTATCGAGGTTAATCAATCCTTAGGAATCACGATATTCATATCAAATAAAAATGAAAATCACCTTTCAACATATAACAATTCAACTCATAAATCACAATAGAAACCTTACAGAAAAAAATATTTAGAGAGTAATTTCGAAAATGGAATAATTCAATGCCAAGTTAAAGATTAAATCCAAGAACATATAGTGTTATCCAAACAGTCATATGCGTTCGACTGACTCTAGATGAGGACAATAAGATATAAGTATCACAACAACACAAATCTAGTTCATCACTAAAGAAAAATAACATAAAAACTTCTAAGAACCACCCCAAATAGCATTTACAATCCCTTGGTGGTTGCTCGTACCAATAACTTCCTTTTCAAATGTGTGCTTTCCTCTCTATCTTAGGGTTTGCTCCTTTCAGAAACTTCCATAGGGAAAACAATGTGAACTACGAGTGTAGAAAATTATCGTCAGCAAGTGCACTGATCGTATCAAGTAATAGAGATGTGAGTAGAGTATCGTTCCCACGAGAATTTGTATTACTATTTATCTAATCCCACAAACTAATAGAAGATGACATGAGTTTTGAATAAAAAGTTATTTTTAAAGAGATAAATTTGCGATGACAACAAACACTAAACTAAAATGAGATAAGATAATATAAGGATAACTTTTTTCTACCATAAGTTTAATCAATCAAACTCCTATTTGGATTAGAATCTATGCAATATATGATTTTCTCTCTAGCATGAATCAATTATTTTAATTCAAGATATACTTGATTCTTCATCTCCAAGATGTCAGCCTTATCTCCGAGGATTATGATGCATTAAATTGTATCTCCTAAATTATTGATTGTTCTTATCCAGGATGTCAATCTAATAGACTATACATCTAAGTATTCCTCTTTAGAATGCTACATGGGTATCACATTTAATGCTTCAAGTTAAAGTTAAAAATCAATTGTAAAGAAAAAAAATCAATAATCAACTATTCCTATCTAGGATGATGATTAAAATAATATCTTAATAATCAACAAAAATCATTAACACAACATTCATTCTCATAGGAAATTTGAAAAAAAACTAAAACTTATTAAATCAATGGTTGAACAAGTTTCCCTTGCAATAAAATTCATGTACCCCGTGAGATACAACATGATCGTGATTTCAGGGCACGATTTCTTCTCGTCAACATCTTTAGAAAATTTGTCTGTACGCGCTCACAAGGGTGAAAGTGTCGTCACAACCGTGATGGTAAGAAATTATTTATTTTCACCTTTTAATTCACTCCAACTCATCATATTATTCTTCTGTTGCTCCATTGAATGCTAAGACACAAAAAATAATCAAATTATGTAGATTTTAGATAAAAAAATGAATTAAAGTGAGTTTCTAAACAAAGTGATGCATGAGACGATGAAATTAAAGAAAAATAAACTAATTATATCATGAAAAATGTAACTAAATTATCATGCATCAAAGAATTTTTTTCAGGACAAAATTGTGAATTGTGAGAATTCTGTCAACTTTTCAACATTTTATTTTTTTTCTGTTGCTAAGTGATTGATTGTGACTCATAGATAGTGAAAAGTCCATTTTTTTTATTCTTTTCAATCTTCCTAAAAATACACATAAAATGATATCAATTTGATTTAAAACTATAATGATATAAAATTTAGAAAACATAGTAGGATCAGACACGTAAAAATGCATAGATGATAAAAATTATGTTAGAAAGCATATGGAATTAAACTCGAATGCATATTTCAAAATTGAATATTATTCATGTAATGCCCACACGTGAATACTTAACTAGGAGAATCTAAGACACATTAGTCTTAGAGACTAATTTACTTATTAAAAACTATTATTTTTTTGAAAACATAAAAATATTTAGTTTAAAATTATCACTTAAAAAAAACAACAACGAATATATGCATTTATGGATGAACATTGTGTGAAGAACAAATTTATTGTGCATGTGTTATGCTTTATGCACAACATGCAATTCAAACTGAGATGTAATGAATCTTTTATAAATCGAGAGAGCCAGGGGGAGCGGGTTCATCATAAGAAGTCATGTCAATGTTTATATCTAAAGGGGCAACAATGACATGCCTTTTGTACTAGCAGCTAAAGTTTTTGAGCTTCATAATGGAATCCTAAAACCTCATTTAAAACTACATGAATAATTTGGAGAATTTGAAAGCTTTTGTAATCAAACATGTTTATCTTTAGACAAACTATGTTGTAGATCAATTTTTGTAGTCAATTTTGACGAATCATATAGGTTTGAACTTTTTTTTGTGGGGGGGATGTTCTACCCTTGGCTCTCAACGATTTTGTACTTGGATATTTCAAGTTATTATTTTAATAGAAAACTCATTTTTTATCAAACATACTCAATATGAAGATGTGTATTCTTTGGTCCATAGTAAGGCACATTATGGCTGCGCACATGATGGGCAAGGCTTGTCGGCTTGCATGTGGTGCCAAATTTGGAGGTAAATATTTTATACCCATTATGCATAAATAAATGAAGAGATTTTTTTTCTATGTCATGATGTAAAGATGAAAATGCCTAAAGCACGTTAAAAAAACCATTAATTTTATTTCCATTTGAATATAGAAGGTGGAGACTAAGGATATATTTGCTTTAAATAGCTGATAGCTAGTAGTTTCTACTTCCATAAAAATAGAAAAAAATGATTAGTATTGGTAAACATGTCAATGTAACATTGTCTAATGATGTAAAGATGAAAGTAGTAAACATAAAACATTCTTTTCTTATTTTTATTTTCAAATAAAAGATGTGGTAAAAATTAACTCGAAAACAAGTTATATAAATTAAGGGGATTTTCGCTTTCAGAAGTTAAGAACATAAAATTACTTGCTAATTAGGTTTCATAGTTAAAAATATAAAAAGAAAACACTTGTGGCTTAATTGGCCATTTTGTCGCACAAAGTCCGGTGCGCTGATAGGCCACCCTACATGCTAGTCAATTCACACACCCTAGTGCATCTTAGAAAATATGAGTTATAAGAAAAGAAAAACAATAATTAGTGTTTTCTTTACAAAATGAAAATTTGAAAAATGAAAACTCTTTAAAACTAAGAATAGAAAAAAAATAGAAAAGGTTTCTTGAACTAGGAGAGACCATACTTTTTCAATATGTCTCATTTTTGAATAATTTCATAAGAAGACTATGATGAAACATTTTATAAAAAAAACAAGTCAAATGTATTTTTATATTATTTTCTAATGGAAAAATAAAAAATGAAACCAAATATGGCTTAAACTTTTATTTTTAAGCATAGGGTAGACCTACTTGGTCTCTCATGGGACACAATAAAAATTTAAAACATATTTATAGATATCAAATAATTAATTTATTGCTTCTGCTATATTTTAACAATGTTACCTCATTTAAATATCTTTTGAAAATAGATTCAGCCTCTTAATCCTATTGCTATATTTGGTACAATATAGATGAATAAAAATGGATAGTTGTCCACCTTGAAATCATCCACATTCTTCTAATGTCTTTAACTTGACCCTATGATCATTTAGGTCACAACACGATAGGTGCATCTTTAAAACGGAATGACGTTATGTTGAGATCTTTTGTAATATCAAGCATATCATCAACATAATTTAGCATACAAAAAATATTATTTCTTCATTCTTAATTCTTGTGCTAGTCTTTTGCTCACTCCCTCAAAATTTTCATGTATAAAATTTTTTTATCGCCATTCTTTCAAAACATATTTCTCTCTTTCTTATCCATGAAAAAAATATATTGAAAGTATAAGAGAATAATGGATCCTAAATTTTCATGTATAAAAGATATATTTTTAGCCTAGCTTATTTATAAATTTTCATTAGTCTTTCAAAGGATCCTTTAATACTCGTTTTTAACAAAATTTACAATTATTATTATTATTATTATTATTGTTATGATTTTAAAATTAAATCTAATTAATGCCTATAAAAGTTTTAGATTTATAAATTCTTGAACTCTTGGTTTTAATTGGATAACTTTGGGATCCTAGATCCACTTATTATATATATATATATATAATGTGTATGTGTTCATTTAAAAAATAATTTGACTAGTTTTGTACGTTTTTGCATGGATACATAGATGGGATGATACTTAAAATTTGGATATTTCTACTAATCTATATGATATTTTTGCACTTCTATTAGTAGATTGAATCATTTTTTTATTTAAAATAAGTAAACGGTATTAATGATGCTAAATGATGCTAGCTAAGATTGTACTTGTTTGAAGCAAATACTTATCAAGAAAGCAATTATGATGTTTGGTGTTTACCAAAGAAGAACATATTGGTTAACAAAAAACATATTAATAATGATAAATGGTAATAATTTAAGACCAAATATGTAGGAGGAATAAATTGTGGGAGTTTTATAGATAATGTTATTAAACGAAAAATAACCATAGGTGCAAGCCATATTTAATAAATCGTATCTCTTTCATTTGGAAATAATAAATTTAGAAAACCTCCAAGTCTATGTTTATATAAAATTTTAGGAAAGCTTTCGAAGCAATTTTTTTGTCCAAAACCAAATCAAGCAAACAAATATTCAAATTTCTTTTATAAGAAAGAAAATAAAATTAAGATTAGGCTTTGCCTCATTTATCTTCTAGGAATTATAGTCTTTTGTGTATGCCTAAATTGGTATGAAAGAAGTTTGTAAACCCTAAATGAAATAAATAATTCATATTTATTTTGTTGCTTGGATGTAAGCATAATTGTCCTTTATTAACAAAATTGCATTATTAATTTTGATTGTTCTTGCTCTTCTAGATAACTAGGATGCTAAAAACCTCTAAATATACTTTTTGATATATACCACATTTTTTTCATAATTTTATTAATAATTTGTTTTGATTTTTTAAATAAATAATTATATAAATCTAGAAAGATAATTTCTTTTTTTTGTCTGTGTTTGACAACTAAGAGACTCTTAGCACATGATAAATATTTTCTGTTGGACAATGGTTATAATGTGAGGCATAATATGTAGAAAGATGATTGAATTAAGAGAATTTCTTTTTTAATGATATAAAGATAAAATTATCTTGTTATATAAAGTATGATTATCAAATAAGTATTATCTTTTAATTTTAAATAGAAAAAGAAATAACATTTTCAGCATTTTATTTTCAAAGAACTTTAGAAGTTTCTAAAAATCAAATTAAATTTCTTTTTTATTATCATTTCCAGAAAAATGTATAACAAGAAGTCCAACACTTTTGCTCTTAAGAAAAAACTAAGTTGATAAATCATTGTCTTCACACATGTATTAATCATGATCATTTAATTGCAATTTGATACTCAAATCTAATAAACTAATATACATGTGGTTAAAGAGTCTATAAATATTTAACTGATCTAATTCACATTTAAGGGAATATCTAATTGTAAAATACTACTTGCAACAAATATTTTCTTCCTATTTTTACTAGATAACTATTTTATTATAGCAAATAATATTGTCACAAATGCCCTAGTTAAATCATAAATCAATCATCCTAATACATAATGGAGTGTTTGGATGCAAGAACATGTGTTCTTTTTAGTTCTCGAGAAATAATTCATGAGAGCAATACATTTTAATATAGTGTTTGGATGAAAAAGTATAATAATGAAGAATTGAAATGTTAATTAGATGTTTTAGTACAATGAGTGTTTGGAGAGAATTTTATAATTAAAAAATAATTTATATTATATTTTAAAAAGATAAAATGGTCAAATGAACTATAAAATTATATTAATTTGCTATTATTTAATACATTATTAACATAATATGACAAGATATTTTCATATTAATAAAATATTAAATATTAAAAAGTTAAACTATTTATAAGGTTATGTAATGCAATTTTTTTGGTTCAATAAATTAATCGGACCCCAAAATATGTGCATCCAATGTAATTTATTTATAATACCAAATTAAATCTATTTATATAAAAATTCATATAAAAGTAATCAAATTAACCTAACTTCACAAATTTAATTAAATTATTATTTTTTATTTTAAGTTGAAGTATTTTATTTTAGAAAACTACACTAATGTATTTTTAATTGTAATAAAATAATAATAATTATACTCACTTAATAATAATAGCATAGTTATTACATAGATGTTAGAATAATTAGGTATACATTAATATATTTTTGTAATATAATTAGGATATAGTAAAAAAATATCATTTATTATTAATTTATAGTTAGAATTTAAAAATACATGTGAACAACATAGTTATGTATAATAATAATAATATAATGATATTTATGTATGAAAATAGGTGGACCTACTTTAAGAGCTACTAATAAGACAAAAAAGAGAATGACTGGTTCTACAATTTTTTGAAACTAGTTTAGTTTTGAGCTAGTTAGAACTTGAAACATTGACTAGATCATTAGTTTTGATTGGCCCCATCATAATTTTTGCTTGTGTTTGACATAATATGCGAGAATTAGGATAAGTTTTGGCGTTAGTTCTGCCATCCAAACGAGTCTAAGAAAGTCTCTTTCATTCCTAATTTTATCCTTCTAATTTTGTTCATTCTTGTGTGGATTCATAACTAGGAAACCACTTTACCTTTATATATTGATGCAATCTAATTACACTAGCAAGTGCACTAATCATTCAAATAATAAAGTGATTAAGAATAAGGATGTCGAATCCACGAGGACTAATGTAACTCAACCTATTTAATTTCAAGAGTTGATAGAGAAAATAATCGAGTAACAGAAAAGAAAAGAAATAAAAACTTAACTAGATGAAATATGATAAGATCAGATCATATAAGGTTGAAAAGATTAAGAACTATGTTTTTCACTAATTCATATTAGATCTGATTAAAGCACATATTGAATTTTATGATGGACTAAGAATTACCTAAGGTTGTGATCTCCTAAAAGTGTAATCACCTATCTTAGATTCAGATTAACCAGAATGTTCAAACTAATCCACCCAAAATAAGTCCTAATCTAAAATGCATGAACAATCTTATGTTGTTGATCGCTTAAGTAAGTTTAATCAACAAGTCTCACAATAAAAAAATCTCAAACGAGTAATCCAGATAATGACACGAGATGCTATGAGTTAATTTCAAGTATCAATCTCTTCAGATGCTTAGAACGATGAAATTAATTACACTAAACAATCAATAATTATTTTTCATGGTCATCATAGAGAAGAAAAATTATGTTCAAGAGAACCAATTCACTAAAATTTAATTTAAAATAGGGTTCACAAACTCCCTAATATAGACGACTAAACATAAGAAAAATAATTGACTCCAACAGAAGAAAAAAAAACAAACTCTAGACCTCAACACCCTTCTTCTTGTTATCAACAAGAATTCTTCAGCATCTCGCCCTGGACTCGAAAGAATATGGCTTGAAGAACATCCAACATCTAGCATGTAGCATCCCCCTCAAACAAGGTCTTGTGGTATTATTTACAAATCTTCAATAGGTTTCATCAAATATGAGGAGTCCCAGCTTGGAGAACTTTAAATTCCATCAGATGTGGCTTAATCCCGAGCCAAAATCTCCAAACGATAAGATTAAACCATTCAAAAGCTAAAATTCTATTTAATCTCGAAACTTTTCACGACTATGACAGTGATTTCATGATCGTGACCATAACATCAAAATATATCTTTTATATTGTCACGGCCCCGTGAAAAGGGTTTCACTACCATGACCACAACTAAAAACTCATTTGAAGATTGTCACGAGCTGTGAAACAACTTTCGCGGCCGCGATCGTAGCTCAAAACTCACTTCCAAACTGTCATGGGCTGTGACATAGCTTTCATGA
>LTAE01000036.1:3906-35208 GCA_001647135.1 Pontederia paniculata
GGCGGGGGGTTGCAGGGGGGCAGCGCCCCCCTGCCCGGAAGGCTGGGGATTCGGTGGAGGAGCCCCCGAGAAATTTTTTTTCTAGGGGTATATATGTAATCTTATTATTTTGTGGGTGGTTGCCCTAGCTCCATCATATATATGTTATTTTTGGAGCGGTTATGTACTCTGGTGGTTTTGAACATTAACATAATGAAAACTCTCTACGACGGTCGTGGACGTAGGAGATCCATCTCCGAATCACGTAAAATTTGTGCGTATTTTTCTATGATTCTTGTGATCTTTCTACTCTTGTTCTTCGTATTTCCCAACAACTGGTATCAGAGTCACGGTGTTAGTGGGTGGTGGGAGCGATGGCGATAGATGATGGAAAGGTCAAGATTGAGAAGTTCGATGGTAAAGGTTTCGACTTCTGGAAGATGCAGATCGAAGATTATCTGTATTAGAAAAAACTACATCAACCACTCTCAAAGATGATATGATATTGCAACAAAAGGCTAAAGCAAGAGGAGGCAAGAGCCAAAGAAATCTCAAAGCTACGAGCAGAGAGAGCTGCAAAGAGCAGAGCAGAATATGTTGCAAGGCTTGCTGACCAAAGGAAAATAAAGGAAGAGAAAGCAAAAGCTAACAGATCAGAAGTATTTTCTCAAAAGAGATCTAATGACAATGGAAAGAAGAAAAACCTGTCCAAGGGATTGAAGCTAAAAACAAGACTAAATAAGGTAACATGTCAAGATTTTTTAATGTTGTTAAGTTTTATCAAGGACCATGCAATAAAAAACAGTATCCTGAATCTTTACTTTCATGCAGTCTGCTCTTACTTTTTAATGACTTTAATGCTGTTAGATTTAATGAAAAAAGTTTTAAATTACATTAGCATTGACTGAATATGAACAAGAACAAAAAAAATTCATCCTCCATTGTGTTCCTTGTCTGAGTAGCAGACGCTTTACTGCATATCAAACAACTTTATGTTTCTTTTATAGGCTATTTGCACACTGATGCTTTAATTCACTGCTGCAGTTCCACCGACTCAAGAAGCAAATGGAGACTTCTTTGAGCTTGAAGATAGAGAAAATGCCAATCCACGTAGAAGGCACGGAGAAGTGGGTTGTGGATTTTATCCAGAGTTAGATAACTCGAAGCAAGACCTACTCGCTGATCAGCTTCAAGCTGTCAAGAACAATAAAAGCAGACTTTACTACACCTTTCCAGAGGAAATGCACATATAAGAGTTATTTCTTTTGGAGATGAAGCAGGAAATCAGTATTCTTATCTATTCAGAAATTTTCGCAACTCAATCATGTATGATGAAATCATCAAAGATTTGATCTTTTCTAACTATGTTTGTAACTCATTAGAGACTCGGGAAACAAAAAAGAAGATGTATATGAATGAGATATCCAGCGATAAGAAGAAAGAAAATGATTGAATAGAGGAACTCCCCAGCATTTCTTGATCTCAGGTGTGTCCATAACTCTAACGCTCCGAAAACGTGTCCCGCCACACGAACTAATCGATATCAACCACGTGCACGGAACGATCTCCGAAACGCTACGAGACATTAAACCTTGACTTGACCATTGACAATAATGGTCAACACATATAAGAACTCGAAAAGAACAAAGAAACTGAAATCCATATAGACTAAAATCAGCGAAAGACGGATATAGTCATGACACAAGTACCATATCAGCGGAAGACATTGAATTGAATTAAAGGATGACATAATTCTAGTACTTAACTTAAAACATACACAACTTGTCCATAAAGGTCATATAACATGAAAGAGACATAAAGTTTACAACGTTTGCCCGAAGGTGATACATAGTCCAAGAAAGAGGAAACATAACATAACTCAACTCTAAAGCAAGTCCAACACTTAACCATGTGTCTTAACCATCATGAGCAGCGCCATCATCATTTAAGCATCATTTTTACTTCTCACCTGCAGGATCCAGAAGGAGGAAACTTTCATCCCGTTAGAGTATGTAAAGGTCGAAAAATAAATGAATCATATCACCCATGTATGCAAAAATCTACATGTCATGCATATTAAACATCATAGAGCATATCATAGGGTGTTAGCCCAACTTATAATCAACATATGACCATCATCTTAACTTTTTAGTCAATTATGCTCAAAGGACTTAACTTTAAGTCTATCTTTCATCTTTGCTTGCTTTCTTATTTTGCTTATGCATTATCCTTATAATGCATTTGAACTTTCATCTTAACTTTACTTTACTTGGTATTATCGATATAATACCTCATATACTTAGCGTTATCATCATAATGCATCTTTAGACATGAATATCATACTTTGCATTGACTTTCAATGCACATAGGCACTTGGCTTAACTTCATTATTCATGTCCCTTTCTTCATCTTTCATCTTTCTTATCATGTGACAACTTAGAAGTTAACTTTTAACTTCTCATGAGTTATCCCCAAGTCACATGTTCATTTATTATCTTCTTTGATTAAGGGTCTTAGGCACACTTTTTTTTTAGGTTGATCAGACCAAGGATGCACTTTGCACCCTTCATAATGTCACTCCTAGGACAAAGGAAACTCACACACTAGCTAAGATATGGGACTTAGTTCCCCGAAAAACTGACACACATCTTCGGTGCAGGACTTAGTTTTCTCATTTTCTTCTTTAGGTGTGCTTAGACTTATCTTAATCCATCTTTTAATTACAATGCATCAAACATCAAGACAAGCATTACATTGTTCATTTAACCTAATTACGGCTGAACATGCAAATCACGTCTAAGTTATCGTCAGTCATCACATCAATGTTATCATAAAGTATTAATACATGGTATATCATGCATTTCGCGTCCAATTCGAATCATTATTAATGATTTATTATCATAATATTACTTCTTAACGTACAATTCTGTACGGTCCGCCCGTACAAATCAATACGACCGTATTGATTTGTCCGAGAGTATTTCGGGCGGCCCGTATTGTTTGATACGGGCGTATCGAGCCCAGTCCATTTTTTCCCCTATTTTTTATGTCATTTTGTCCATACTTCATCCTAGGTTCAAATGGTGTTTGTTCTAAATCATTTTTAACATAGAATTGAACATAAAACATCACATCATGACATCAAACATTCACTTCAATTCATCTTTAATTCATGAGTCTAAACATCATACATTGAACTAAAATCCTAGGTATGAACATGACAAAACTATGGTTCTTACTTTAATCCCTAAATCTTCTTCCTTTCCTCACATCATTATCCATCATAGAACAAGACTTATTCAGATTTAATCTAGAAAATGAATGGATCCCCTATACATACCTCTTTTTGCAAGTTGTGCCCTAACTGTTGCACTTCTCCCTTCTTTCTTCCAACTTGTTGATGCTCTTCTAAGCCTCTCTTCTCCTCCTTGATTCAAACTTCTTCTTCTTTATTTCTTCTTCTTTTTCTTTAATTTCAGAAATGAGCCAAGCTGTGAATTGCTTCCTTTTTGCTCATGGCGATGCAAACTAGATGAAATGGGAATAATTTTCGGAGGAGAAAGAAAACCCATCGGGTTTTATAGGTGCAAAGTGAGTGAATTTGGAGTGGAATGGGAGCCTGCCATGTGTGGAGGGCTTGGGCTACTAAAATGGGGTATTACAATAATAATGGAACTGCATGACATTAACACAAAATCTTTTAATACACAGCACCCAAACTGCTAGTATCATCTCTCTCTCTTCTCTGATATAACAAATTATTTCTTCCTTTCCTAAGGTCACTTCAAAGCAGATAAAGGTGTTATAATTCTAAAATGATTCCTTATTTGCACATCCATATTGAGGACGCTCTCTGGATAATTTTGACTCTATTTTTTTTTTGTGCATCTTCTGTTCTCCCGCACTGTTGCACTGGTCTGACTGAATAGTTTCATTTCACCATGAATGACTTTGTGGGAGCAACAAAAGAAATATTTTGCTGAACATGAATTTTTTTTTTGTTATTCTGAGCCTGATTGTCCCCGTTGATATGCATGCTCTTGTTCAACTCATTTTCATTATTATTATTATTACAAAAAACTTTTCTTGACATATCCCATTAGATTTTATAAGTAGTTTGCTTATAGGAATTACCCAATAGAACCGATATTTGAACATCATTACCCAAAATCCTAGCGAAACAAAATGGTTCGTCAGATATTTGGCATGCACATTTATTTTTGTTGATACCATATAGCATGCTCTCTATCAAAGGTTTATTTTACTTCGGATCGGAATGGACATAAGATCGATAATCGTAAGATCAGATCGAAAATTATAAAATCTGACCCGATATTATATAAATTAATAATGATAAAAACAATAAATAATATTAACTCAATCATTTTTCAATTAATAATCCCTATAATATGCATATTACCTAATTTAATTTGAATTAATAGAAAATAAAAAAATAGTATGGCTTGCATACAATATAATATACAGTTAGCATTTAATGTACATTTAGCATTAAATTTATTTTTTCATGAAAATTTAGTATTAAAATAAATAATCATAATTAATTATTTTCTCTTATTTTTTATCTCCAAAAACTTTGTTTGTGAAAACAAAGAAAAATTTAAACAATATTATAGTAAGATCAATAGGATTCTATCTTACGATCTTATAAAATAGATCTTAAATTTGAGATTGAGATAATTGACGCTAGGTGAGATCGTACTATCAAACTCGTGATCTTGGCACAAATAACTATTGATGAACTCCAGCAGCGATTGATCTATTCTAAATAATCAAACGATTCTTTGGAGACAGTTTTTCTAGGAGGACCTTTTCTAATAAAAAAAAAACAGTTAAACTCATGATGAATGCCTTTGTCACAAAATTTGTTTCACCAATGAACGTTAGGCGTGCAATTTCGCTTAAGATAAATTGATGAAAATTGAAATAAAATCATCTCGCTAATGCATATGGCAGTTGATTTGTTCCTCCTTACAAGCTACGCACATCAGATTCTATCATACAAAACAAAATAAAACAACGGAAGACACAGGGGGAAAAAGCAAAGGAACAAAAAAATTAACCCCCGCACTTCAAATCTGAGCAAAAGGGATGAAGTCGACTCGCAGTTGCAACAACATTGAAAATTGCGACCGGTATAAAAGATGGATTGCCAACATATAAAAGTTATAAATGTTTCAAAAATTTGTGGTAGTCAATGAGTTTCGCAGTATGATTCTTCGTATATGCCCAACAAAAAGTATGTGCTTCTGCTCCCCGTTGCCATGCAGTGGTCCACCAACTGTCAGATTCTATTAGTTGCTAATAGATCAAATTTGGACATAATCATCATCATCCTCGTCTATGTCATTATCGGAATTCAATTTGAAAGAACTTGCTGATCTCATCAAATCAGTTAATCCAGTTATATCTTCTAGGTAAGTCGGGTGATTTATAGCCTCTAAAACAAACTCCATTCCTCGATTTCTATATTCAGATACCACCTGAAAAGGGAAATATGATGACACATGATACACACGTAGAAGAAAAGCGTATCACTTATTTTACCATACAAGCAAAGCATACTGCTACATCCAAACTATTTAAATTCGTAATGAAAAATTACTTTCAATTCTCTCATTATGCATAGAGAAGATTGCTAAACTAAAACAGATGTCTCAACTTATTTTTTTCGTTAGGTTTGGTTAGTACGCAATCTGATATATAAAAGAGGACATGGGAGCTGCAGTATAAAACAGTAAATATTTTACTCACAGTACTAGAACAGGCTGTGCAAGTGCTGGATGAATAGCCTATCAGTGTCATTTGGGAAAATTGAGAAATCAACCCTCTTATTTGGTGAGGCAATATACCAAATGGTTGTTCACAGCTGTTAATGATGGAGCTGGCAGTTTCAGCTTGAGCGTGAATCCTGAAAACATTTACCAACCAATAAATAGTAATGAGAAAGGTGGTGATTCTCTCTTTTAAACAAAAACAAAGATCTAGACTTACCCTTCTGGGTGATGCAGAAGACCCACGAGAAGCTCAACTGCCAATGCAGATGCAATTGGGGCTAGTCCAGGTCGTGTAACTGTACATTGCTGGTCCAACGTGCGATTGCTAGTTGACTGGAATAAAACAATACATTTGGTCAAAGATAATAAACTGCTACAATGCATCAGGTAAGTTAATGAGCATGTATTCTTGGTGTAGCAATGTCTGATGATTACATCAATGGGAGCAACAACATCATTGCAGAAATAACACCCCAAGCGCTGCTGCTTATTTCCATCTGTTGCACTTGTACTTTGCACAGATTCACCTTCATTTCTAGGATGGCAACTATTATTAACAAGAGGACCAACTCCATGTCGCATAACAAGGTAACTGTCAAAGCCTAGTGCAGCAGTGATGGCTATCTGCAAAATAGAACATATAGGATCCTCCTCAATAGTATGCATGTGAATCTGGATAAATATTAAAGCAACTTAGTCAGTCTGATCAATATTTGGAGAACTTAGATGACATGCAAAGCTTACTCTTTAACCTGTACATTGCTCAGTAGCTTTTATCATTTTGTTTAGAGACATAAAACTCGGAACTAGAAAGATGTCCTATAAAACTCAAAACTTTTAGGTATCCATTTTTAGTTACCGACTGACAATTAGTGAGTTTATTTATGCCAACCACAAAGTTGTTTTATTTAAAATCATTCAGCTTTTCTATAATGCAACGTCATCAGAACTATCCAACTGAATTCGGATATGTCAAATATAAGTTGCTTGGTGCACAAGAATCATATGTTAGAAACATTTTACCTTGTTTTCAGTTGCACAAAGAAGTGTTGGCAGCCATCTGCTTTCTCTTGTATCAGTCAGCAAGAATGTAACATCATGTGAAGAAATTAATCTTTGAAGATGATTACAATCCTCAAGTACACGATGCATTTCACTGGGAGGTGTTGCATGTCCAGGCATTGGTATTGAAAGTAAAATACCTTCTGACTCCTGCAAACATTGCAGACCATTTTGGCACCAGTGATTATTTGCTTCCCACCAGTGAAGATAAAAGAACTTTTGGATTAGATGCCCACCACGTCTGGAAGTATATCTTGTAGATGACTAGCTGCTACAACAGCTTTTAGCTTACCGCTATTAAGACAATCCTCAAAAGTGTACAGAGACTGCCTTACTGGGTTAGACATAGATACTCGGCCACTATCAACCAGTGTTATCTTCCGCACACCCCATGCCTGCGCGTGATCTAACCGATGAAACAAGAAGATGATAGCACACACACACACACAGAGAGAGGGAGGAAAAGAACTGGTAAACCAAAAAGTACTGACCAATAGCATACGTGCAACCTGACATCCAAGAGTACCAGCACCTAAGAGTAAGCATTTTGCATTAGCCAGATTTTCCAAAGCCAAAGATGGTAATGTTCGCCATTTCATGAGCTTTAGGTTCAACTCTGAAGCAGATCTGGCCAGCCTGCAATAAGGCAGAAAGGTGAATAAACTTGGAGTAGGAATAAAAAAAGATGAGAGGTATCCTATCTAAAATAAGTCATGGGCTCCATCTGAGGCTTATCTCTACCGCTTTTGATCCATAGATTCTGCAAGGTTTCTCCGAGCAGCTTTTGCTACCCATCCTACTGCTTCAGGAACATATTGTGCTTGCTCCCAACCTAGTTGAGTGCCAAGTACATTCAGGATTGCAAAACCAACAAATGAAGAATTTATAGGATTTGATGGACAATCAGATATCAATCTACCTTCTAATGTTGGAATGAAGGTTTCACCAATGAGAGACAACTGTAAATCAGCCTGCCCATGTACCTCCCGATAAGAGAAAAAGGTTATCTTCTCAACCTTATATCTCAATGCAATAAAAGTCAAGTAGTTGCGAAGAGGCCATCCAGGATTTTGTGGGGCATGACATGTATCGTAAAAGCCAAATAGCAACTGCATAAATGGAACCACCCACAGTGTCAAGTAAAAAATAAATGCAACCTGAAGAGCAATTCGAGATATATGGTTTCAGCAGACTTGACGAACTCGAATTTACAATTAAACTCAATGTGGTATCTTGACAAGTCAAGGACCAAATTGACTATAAGGAGGGAACAAACCTTTTGATCGTTGCCTTGACACTTTTCCCAATCCTTCAATTGCAAAATAGTGGCACATGAGTCTGATGATATACTGATTAGGAAGAAAGGAATGCCTGCAGAACAATGTAGAACCAACAATGTGAACAAATAGGATTTCAATAAGGTGCACAGTTTATCATGAAAAACGTAAAACCCTCAGAAAAGCATCAAAAGTTCAACCTGCTGTTAAGCTTGAACTACGCCATTGGCTACATGCTACAGATAAAGATTCTGCCTAAAAATGCATAACAAAGACATTAGGATGGCTCATGCAGTTTCTTTAAAGATCTTGACATACTTAAAATAACAATTAAACCTGTTCAAACGTCAGCACATCTTTTGCTGGTTGAATATTGATTAGTTTTGCTGGGGGATTAAGTACCAATGCTGGAAATGCAAACCAGTAAATGAATTCCCATTTCTTCAAATCAGCAAATGAGATGAGAAGAAATTGTGCTAGCACCGCAGGGTCTTCCTCTACTTTTCCAGAATGAATGTTGTCTAATAACTACATAAAAGTAGAACATTTATGTCATTTTGTCATGTAACAACATATCTCTCAAGTCTTAGCTACTTGGATGTTCAAGTTACACCTCAATGAGGGGAAGGGCAAAGGAGATGCCAGATACATTAGACGATCCATGATAAGAAATCAGGACATAACAAAGTTGAAAAAGTGTAAAGAAGATATATTCAAAATGAAGACGATTTCCAGGAAAGACATAATTCAATCTGAGAGATTATGAGACTTTTCATCATCTAGTTCTGTGATTGAAATATATCTATTGAAGGACAGAACCATGAGTTTAGGCTGTGAGGGGAGGACTAAGATTTATGACAAGATCAAATAATATGGAAGAAGGTCTAAAAAGATATGAGATGGCATTTAAGAAAAAATCTATCATTTATCTAGCAAAAAAAAATCTCATTGGAAACTGCAGCTAAGAATTTATACAAGAAAATAGTAGAAAGATATCAAACAGTGTACCTTCTTGGCTTCCTTCCTCAGCAGAGACTTTTTATCGAATGCCCTAAAGTTCTCCAATGTATTTGTGTTGTAAAGGGTCCCGGGAATGGGACATTTGTTTCGGTCACCACGAATTGCTTGAGATTGCAATGGTGGTATATCCTTCGAATCGGGTGGCAAAGATTCGTCAATGAGGAACAAAGGTTGTGAAACACTGCAATTTGAACACGGAGCATAGAAGCCTGGAATCGCATTAACATGTAATGAGCTGAAAATTCAAATGCAAGCCCTCAAATCAATGGTTCACCATCTTAAACTAGAGAACACAGTAAGATGCTGCATTCATCTTAAGAAGGGATCAAAGGACCGAACCAGTGATGGGTAAGGGGGAATCGTCGAGGCCGAGAGCATCGAGCTTGAGGGCCGCGAACCGCCGCCAGAAGTCGTCCCTCGCCGATCCCTCCAACCGAGCGAACTGGAGGATCGTACCGGCGGGCTCTTCGCGCCCAGTCGGAGGGCCCGAAGTCGCCGATGAAGACGGCGACGATGAGGTCGATGCCATGGAAATCGATCCTCGCAAGATCTTTGGGTAGTGTTTGAGAACATGGATCCGAATTTTAGTAAATAGTTTGATATTAGATTAATTTTTGTACTTGGATGAAGTTTTTTTTTAAATAAAAGGATATCATTCATTCAACTAAATTAATTCAGGACAAATAAAAAAAAAAGAAAGGTTGCTCTTCGTACAAAATATTCAAAAGATTTATTCGAGCAAAGTTGGCGAGATGGTCTACTTCTTTGTTAGCCGAGCGAGGTACATATCTAAGGAGGATATGTTTGATTTGCCAAGGAGGAGAATTTTGCAGCTGAATATATTGAATCAAAAGTTTCTAGTAGGTTATCTTATTCAGATTCCACCAATGTCCTAAGGCTGCGTTTGGATAAGAACCTGGAGGTTCTCCGAGTTCCACTGAATACATTGATTTGATAGATTAGTTCTAACTGTATTTGAATTAACTAATGATGTTAAGTTCTAGGGGGTGTTTGGATGAACCTTGTAAAAACACAAAAATATAGAATTATCTTTTAGATAAAAAATTTAATTAAAAATAATAATATTAATATTAATTTGAGACATAAAAAATTATTTTCTGTAATTCTTAGTATTATAAAATATTTAAAAATTATATTATTAACTTAGTATTAAATTAGTATATGACATTTAAAATAAACGTTAATAATTTTAATTAGAAGATATTGAGTTAATAGTTTTAAAAAAAATAATCATCTTAATAAACATTAATAATATTAATAAATATTAACAATCTTAATAATGTTAATAATTTTATACATTAATAGTAAACTAATAAAATTAAACGTTATTAATTTTAAAATTTAATAACGTATATATTATTAAGTTTTAACTATTATATTATTAACTTAGTATAATATTATAATATAATATTTAAAATAAATATTAAAAATTTAAATTAGAAGATAATGCATTAATAATTGAATAAAATTAAAATTTAACACTTAAGATTAAATGTTAATATTTTAAATGAAAAAGAAAAGTTAAAAGAAATTTAAAAAGAAAAAAGAAAGTAGGAGGAGAAATAAATGAAAAGAGAAAAGAAAATGTCAAAGAAAAAAAAAGGTCACGTCAAGTGAAAAAAAAAAGGAAGAAAAAAAAAGGGCACCTGGTGGAACCGCCAGGTTCCTGCTTGCCTGGGCCATCAGAACCCGGGTCACGTGACCCCGGGTTCTGATGTCCGGGTTCCACCTCGGGTTCTGGTGTGAGGTTCGCGTTTGCCAGAACCCGGTGGAACCAGGCCCAGGTTCCACCCCAGGTTCAGATCCCAAACTAGGCCTAAAGGTTTTATGTAGAACCCTTAGAACAAGAAGTTTACAGTCCGGTAATCTGATAAGATAACATACTCCCCATGTTTTCATACGGTCAGTAAATGACCCATCTGAGTTTAGTTTAACCCAGTTTGGAGGTGTGGGCTCCCATTAAACCATAGAATGGTTTGTATGGGGTTGTGGGGGTCCCTCAGGTGAGTGGATATTTCATTCATATTCATTAAGGGAAGCCAAGGCTCTCTCCTGATACCTCAAAGACAGAAAGCAAAGAGGGCTAGAAAGGATTTCTTAGAGTGGCTTGTGCTTCCAGCAACCAGTCTCCTCTAGGCCATGAATTCTGGTAAACAAAATTGATATGGAGGATTTGTTGAAACTTGTTTCATAAAGAGCAGCTTACATGACAATTAAAAAACAGGTGAGACACATACTCAATTTGCATACCACAAAGGGTGCAGATAGGGTTGATTGAGGGGTCAAATTGCAGGAGTTTATCTTTGATGGGTAGCATTGATTATAACAATTTCACAGGAAGAGATGTATTTTTTGGGGGACCGGGATATTCCAAAGATGTTTCCATCCATACCAACTAGAGCAAGGTGGTGAGAGAGTCGGCACAGTAATGAAGTTATAAACTGGTTTATCATGAGCAGCACCTTGCGGATTTAGACCCCATATCCACTTATCATCATAGGGAGATGAGGGGAGATGAATATTAAGAATAACATATTTTAAACAATCCCCAAAATAAAAGATCTAAAAGAATAGTGTTTCAATCACGTCCAAGCATAAGATCATTTACTTGAAGAGAGAACAAATTAGGAACATGCATATTAACAAAGGTAGGCTTAAGAGATAGAGGCATGTAAAATAGCCATGGGTCATGCATGACAAAGGTGTGATGACCATCTCCAATATGCTTTATGATTCCTGCTTTAATATTCTCTGTGGCAGTTAAAAGGATTCTCCAAGATTAGGCTGCATTTTTTATAGAATTTGAGCAGGACCAAGGATGTAGGTTGCCGTATTTGTTGGATACTAATTGGATCCAGAGGTCATGTTTCTCATTTAACACATCTAAAATTCTTGTAGCCAGTAATGAGGTTCTAATACATGTTAGGTTTCTGATGCCTAAACCCCCCATGTGTTTAGGTAATTGGATGATGGACCAACTTATTAGGTGGCAAGCCCTTCTTGAACCCTCAGTGGACAAAAAAAAAAGGACCTAGACAGTTTCTCAAGTGATTCAATGATCCCACTAGAAATATGCATTGAGCTCATGGAGTATATTGGAATGGTATTTAAAATTGATTTGATCAAAGTGGACCTCTCAGCTTGAGTTAATTTTTTTTGTTTCCATCCAAAAAGTCTCATGGAGAAATTGTCCATGATAAAACCTTGCTGCTTAGCATTTATAAATTTATAAGATATTGGAATTCCAAGATATGTGAAGGGAAAGTGACCTACTGCCATGTTAAGGTGAAGTGTGATTTTTTCCTTCCTTTGTCTATTGAATTTGAGGGGCAAGAATGTTTCAGATTTTGTAAGATTTATTTGTTGGTTTGTGAGGTGATCGTATAATTTAAAGATGGTTATAAGTGACTTATAATTTTTCACAGTGGCAGCCAGACAAATGAGTATATCGTCAACAAAAAGTAGGTGGGTCAAGGAGAAGTTGTTTAATTTGAAAGGTCTGATTGAAGCTTCTATTTCAGCTTGTCTCATAAGAGATGAGAAAGTTTGGGACACTATTATAAATAGGTAAGGAGATAGAGGATCCCCTTGTCTAATCCCATAATGACTATTAAAATTTTGAGAGTGCTCCCCATTTATACAACATGTAAATATGGGTGAGGAAATGCATGAGTGGATCCAGGCAATGAATTTGTGTGGGAAATTCATAAGGGTCATGCTATTAATTATGGCTTTCCAAGATATCTTATGAAAAGCTTTGGCCCTATCAATCTTTATAAGCATGTGTTTGGTTCTACCTTTTTGTAGGGAGTGAGCTAATTCCTGGGCCATAAGGATATTATTTTGAATTGACCTTCCTAGTATATAAGCAAATTGCATAGGATCAATAAGTACATCAAGTAGGGGTTTAATTCTGTTGGCCAGAAGCTTAGCTATGACTCTATAGAGGACATTGCATAAAGCAATAGGCATGTAGTCTGTGACAAGGTTGGGTCTCTGCTTCTTGGGGATGAAGATAAGTTAGGTGTTAGACCATCCCTATGGAAGTAAACATGACTCGAAGAATGAGAGGATTTCCTATATTATATCATGTCCCACGATCTCCCAGTATTGTTTATAAAACTCCTATGAAACCATTAGGCCCAGGAGCTTTACGTGGGCCCATGGACTAGACACTTTTTTTTTTAATCTCCTCAGACGTGAAAGGTGCCATGAGAGAAAGGTGCCAAGAAGAGGTCAGGGTTGGGAGGGTAGGCTAGTGCTCAAGATCAATTTAGGGTCTAGTGTCAGGCTGCCAGAGTTTCTCCTAATGTGAGACAAACACATCTTTTATCTTGTTGGATCATTAATTGTCTCCCCTTGCTGATCAGAGATACTATTGATTCTATTTGCCTTATGTCTCATAAGAGTAGTAAGATGGAAATTTTTTGTGTTTTTGTCTCCATCTTTTAACCAGTTTATTCTAGATTTGCTCCACCATTTGAGACTAATCTATCTTAATAGAGTAGCATGGAAGTTATACATGGTTCTAAGTTTACCTATTTCTTCCTCAGAGAGGCCTGAATTAAGTTCAAGTGTCTGAATGGTTTGTTTTGCTGCCCTAGGCCTATTCTCTAGTTTGCCTAATGAGTGATGATTCCAATAAAGGGTTTTTTTCTTTATGGTATCTAAAGCTTGGGTGGTGATGACCTGACATGTGTTTGACTTATGAGAATTCCACACATCCTGCACTATTTCTCTGGGTTCACTTTATTCAAACAAACAAATTTCATATCTGAATAATTTTGGTTTTCCTCTAGGGCTTGAGTTTGTATCCATAAGGATGGGGGCATGATCTGATCCAGATCTATCTAGGGTAGATAAGGAAATATTAGGGAATTTAAACAGCCAGTGTTGATTAACTAGAGGTCTATCTAGTCTGCAGAGGATTCTAGCAAGTCCCTTCCTATTATTACATTAGGTGTACGGGATACCTGAAATTTGTAAATCTACTAGATCTTGATTTGAGATTAGATCTCTAAGATTTTTAATTGATTTCGTAATTTTGAATTGAGAGCCCCCTTTTTTATCAGATGGGTCAGTGATAGAGTTGAAATCTCTTATAATCATCCAGGGTAGATCATTTAGATTTAAGTTTTTATGTGCATTCCATAACATGTTTCTTTCAGTGGGTAGGGTACTAGCAAGACAGAAGGAAGGAAAAGTTACCCAGGGTGATAGCCGCATTTAAAACCTGATTATCAAAGTGGATTGATGTTACCTTAATCTCACTAACTTGCCAAGCTATAACTATACCCCCCGAGGCACTTGTGCCTTCGTGAAGAATGAATCTCCAATTCCTCCCTAGTCTTTTGAGGGCTTTGGTTGTGTTTGCGACTATAGCATGAATTTCCACAAGGACAATAATGTCTGGTAGGTGAGCCGCATTGAGATCTGAGAGTCGATTTAAAATTTTGCTTCTAAAGATCCCTCGGCAATTCCAAGCTAGAATCTTCATGGACTAGAATGGGTTGGGTTTGAGATAGCTTCAAGTTGTCTCCCTGTATCATCATCGACATGCAAATCCAAGCTGTTAGTGTAAAACAATTGCACAATCTCACGAGATAGCTTACCTCCTTTTTGCCTCACTCTTTTTTTCTTTGTTTGCAGGGACACCAACGGAGGCGAGAACCTCTTCGTAGCTTTACGATTCCTTCTGGTATCCACAGAAGGTGATGGTAGGAGCTCTGTATCTATGGCTTCTTCCTCTGATTCGTCTGAGGATTGTGGTTCCATTCTATGAGAGCTTTGGAATCTCTGAGCAAGCGTGGAGACCATCTCGGAATGCTGCATAGGAGAGGGTACATCGCCAAAATGAGCCGACAATGGTACATATTTCTCTAGGGTTCTTTTAGAAAGTGGATTGTGAAGAGAAGGATTCCCTTGTGTGGCCTTTAGTGGGTTGTCATGTGCTGAGGGGCTGGGGGATTGTTGACATGTGGCTCTTTGTCTCGAGTATCCCAATTGATGTCAGGTCCATGAGAGTTAACCGCCACGTGCTCTAGCAACATGTGAGTCACTGCAACCTGCATGAGGAGAGAAATTAGTCATTGTTTGATCATCAATATTTGAGGGTTTACCTGCATGTCCCTCTTCTCTTTCTATGCCCGTTTGATCAAGATCTGAAGGCTCTGGATCTTTTGAGGTTAGGGTGTCAAAGGTGTTACGCGTTCGGGCCGGTTTAGGAGGTTGGACCGCTGGTACAGAGGCTTTTCCAGTTTGCTGGCGAGCCGGAGGGCGGCTCTTTTCATCTCCTCCACGTTGATTCAGAGGGCGGCCGCGCTCTTCGCCGTAGGCTTGCCGACGCCATTGTCGGGGGGGAAGGATCATATCCACAAGCCATAAAGAGGCTTTTTCGATGTACCCTCTCTATGATCCTGAAGAGAAGAAGAGATATTATCAGTTTTAGAGTTAGGACATGAGGATAGAAGATGACCTATAGTGCCGCAGCCGAAGCAGAACGTGGGAAGGTTGTCATATGTAGCCCTTTGAAAGAAACGAGTATTCTTCGACGTGCGAATCCAAATTCTTGGCTTCAATGGTTTCGCAAGGTCTATCTCAACGCAGACCCTCGCGAAACGACAATTTTCCCCCTTTAGGGTATGCTCATCAATTCTGAGGGGGTTTCCAAATTGTGAAGCAATGCGTAGGATGGATTCCTTATTACCGAGCTCATAGAGTAATTCGGGGAAGTGGTGAGCTCTTCCTCTCCTGGCCTGAAAAAAGAGTGTGGCTATGAAATGTTTAGGAAGTTTCCTCTAATGCTCCATTGACCCGCCTCAAGGACATGCTCTTTATCGGTGGAGCTCTCAAAGCGGAACAACAGATAGAAGTTTCCCAACTCCACTATATGCAGGGGAGCCGATAGTGACCAAATACTTGGTAGTTCCTCCCTCAGTAGATCCACCATTGCAACATCTCCAAAGAGGCGTCCCATCAAACAACCCTTTAGATCTTCAGATCTTTTAGTCGTTTCACTCTGTGGGATGATTACTTTCTCCTCAGTAGATTGTTGGAGACGACGCAGCTGCTCCCTTGAGATTTTTGGTCGTATGTTGATCGCACGGCTCCCCTATTTGCCCAGGTGTTGGCAATAGTATGGACTTGCTCATTTTCTACAACTGGAGAGAATGTGGAGTTGGAGGTTTTGGGAGGCGGAGGAGCAGTGACAAGAGAAGGAGGAGGAGGAGGAGCAGGGGGCGGAGCCATGTGCCTAACGGCGCCTGCATGTGTAGGCATTGGCTCCGCCTAAGTACATTTCATAGTCTTCTGCTAACATAGTTAGTCATCTACTCAATTGGTTTGGATCCACCGGTTGAAGTTATTCAACCAGGGTTTGAATCTCATTGTCATTTTTATTTTTTTGTCTTTTCTCTCTACTGACCAAAAGCCCATTCTAAATGTGAATTAATATTTACTCTAAAGGTTAATTAATATTTACTATAATTATTACTTCTTTAAGACAATATTTAGTATAATAATTAATTTCATAGTTCTCTCTAATCATCAAACTCTAATTTTACTAATCCCTCAACAAATTGTTTTTATATTATTAATTCATATTTAAAAATCTTGACTTTTTAAGTACATTTGTAGTTTTTATATATATTTTTGTGCCTTTTAACTCATGTATTCTTTTTCTCCCTTGTCATAATTCAATTATTTCTTTTGCTCTTATTATTAATAATTAATAGTTTAATAGTAATTACTTGTGTTCTTTCTTGACTTTAATCAAAATACCGAAAAAAATCTTTTGCTCTTATTATTAATAATTAATAGTTTAAGAGGAAAGAAATTCAATTATTTTGTTGAACTTTTTGACTCCCGATCAATGGCACTTCAAGTTTCTTTGCTCTTTAGGTACATTTATTATTTTTTATATATTATTTTTTACTTATTAAAATATAATTAATTGTATTTTTTCTCTTCTGAAAATTCAAGAACATATTCATATGAGGTATTAAATTGTTGGTTATATCTATTTTTTGTTAATGTTATATAAAGTTTATTATATCAAAATAATTTAATTATTTATTTGCTAATAATAATAATAATGATTAGAACTTCTAAAAATACTTCACTTTCTCATTTCTTTATTATTTATATTGTATAGAAAAAATACTTGAAAGCTTAAAATAGATATAAATCACAACTTGATTTATATATATAAATCATGTGATCCAACGGTACAGATTAAAAATAAAAATTTATTTTCTTAAATAGTAAAAAATTACTAATCACTTGCACAAGTAAAATTTAATCTATATATTATGAGTTTAATGGTGTGTAAATCATAATTTATGTAAGTTATGTGATCCGACGGTTCAGATTAGAAATAAAGATTTATTTTCTTAAAGGTAAAAAAAACTATTAATCACCTGCACAGATCGTCGGATCACATGACCTACATATATAAATAAAGTTGTGATTTATACCTTCATTAAATCTATATAAAATTTTATTTTTAATTAGTTTAGTTAGTGAACCCACTGACAATAATTTTTCGCTCCGCGCCACTCTTAGCGGTGGAAACTGGAAAGGGCTTTGGAGGTTTCTCCATTTCTAGATCTCCGTGCAGTTTCCTCCCTTTCCCATCTTAATTACCATATTTGGATGAAGTTAGCCGTAGTATTTGAAGTTATTTGAAGCCGTAGTATTTGGATGAAGTTAGTGTTTGAATAAAACTTAAGAACTAACATAATAAAATATAATTTTTAATAAAAATACTTTTTATTAATATACAAACTATTCAATATTATATTATCAGAATAAATTATAAAATTAAGTTAGTACGATGTTTTATTAATATCATTTAACATTATATTATAACAATAAATTATGCTATTAAGTTAGTATGAAATTATTATAACTATTTTTTTTCATACATATGCATATAACTTTATCCGTAAGATTATGATAAAAAAAAATATTTAATTTTATTAATATAATAATGTATTACATTATAAATTTTTTTTAATGACATTTAAATAAAAAATAGGTTAAGAAAATATAATAACTGAGATAATTAATAGTTTTATAATTATATTATTATTATTATTATTATTATTATTATTATTATTATTATTATTATTATTATTATTATTATTATGTAGGAATAAAATTAAATGTAAATAAGAAAAAAAGAGAGGATAGATAAGAAATAGCGAGAGAGAAGAGAGAGAAAATATCAAATAAAAAAAATGATTGATTTTGACCTACGCGATTTCAACTTATAACCGTAACTAAATAAAGAAAATTCGGAATCACGTGACCTCGAATTTTTATTTCGAGTTTTCGCGATGATTTTTCTTTAAACATCACGCATTCGAAAGAATCACTTAGAAATTGAATCTTATTGTCAAGGCAGCATTGACAAAATAAACAATATAGTTGCACTTTTTGTTTTTTAATTATATTCAAGTTAGTTATAAATTTCAACAGTTACCTAACATCAAATTTAGATCATTATCGAACTTACTTTGAGTCCTATAGTTTTTGCCAATAAACCTCGTATCAACTTAAATAATTTGAAATGTTTATTTGTTTCTCTTGAACTTCTTATATTCTCCACTTTAACATAATTCGAAAATTCTTTTATTAGTGAAATATATTTTATCCTTTATTATAATTTAAAAAATATTAAACAAATAGTGGTAAAATATGTATTGTTTTGGTCTTTTTTATTATATGAAGTGTATATTTAAATTTATTCTTTTTATAAAATATTTGTTTATTAATCCGTGTGATGCACGATATTATCAATAAAGTTAATGATCTAATTTATATATCAATAATATATTTATCTTAATTAGATAGAGAAATGTCAAACGATAGAAAATAAAAAAAGATAAAATACCTCAAGATAGGAGAAAAAAATAGATTATTAATACTAAGATAAAAGTGTTAGTTTAGACTTTTCTGTTAGAACAATTCTCTTTTAGATACTTTGTACATTATGTTAACTTTAATAGTTAATATTATTATTGTCATTATAATTATAAAAAATATAATTAAAATATAAACTTTATATCTAGTTTGTCTAATTTTTCTTTAATTAACCCCTCTTGACATAAATGTACTTTTTTAAATTTATCTCTTATCAAATTTACCTTATCATATATTTAATATAGGGAAATAAACTTTGTATGTAATTTATCAGATTTCTATAACTTTTCAATTTTTCTAAAAGCTTACGACACTCGTGCATTATCTAACTCTCCTTTTAAAGCTAATAATTTAATGTTTTCCTTTTATCTAAAGACATTTTATTAACTAAAAAAATATTAATATTATACTTTTTTATTTGAAATAAGAACCGATATAACTTGATCTCCCTTTTTGACAAAGCTATTTATGTACATATAGTTTTAACTTTTAAGTAGTGCAATGTGACGTTTTAAAAAAAAATTGACAGTTTATCTTTAGATGCAAAAAAAGCTATTTAGAAATATACCACACCCACGTCACCTTCATAATAAATATTCAGACTAATTATGGTTTATTTATTAATATTAAAAAAATAACTTATTTAAAGAGGCATATTAGCGTGCATACACAAATTGTGTATGCATCGTGTATACACAAGCTCTTGGCCTTTGGATCAGCATCACTTTCAATCGGATGATTCAAAAGCCAGATAATTTACATCGTTTGATTAAAATAATACCCGATCCAAAGGTACTCTAGAGTCTATGTATGCACGGTGCATACACAATTTTTGTATGCACGCTAATATTTCTCTTATTTATTTAAATATATAAATCAGTGATACATTTAAGTTTTAGTTGTACTAGAATTCTAACATTCATGAAGTTCATTTAGAAAAAAAAATGACTCGAAGTTGTTCATCTTTTTTTTTTTGAGCAAATGAGCTGTTTATCTTTTTGGTCGAGCACAAAGAACTTGTTTGGTTAATAAATAAAGTCAACATTAAAGTTTTATTCCTCATTTTTTAATCAAAGTATTTTTGTTTTGGATGTGAATAAAAAAATGAAATCACCAAGTTTATGGGCTGAGCATGAGTACATTGATCCCGTAGATTAAGAAGGTTGGAGCAATTATTGTATTATCAAATATTATTTGAGGACTAAGTTGAATATACTTAAACCCGCTCAAATTGTCGAAGGGCTTGAAGAGTCACAAGCTCTATATTGCAAATATTAAACAATAGAATAGAAATTGTACAACACACGATAAAAATATTATATCGTGAAAGAATTACAAAATAAATTACGTTAAACTCATATCATCTTAAAGAGTGTATATAGATACTTTCTCAATAGAAAAAATGAAATTGCATTTACATTAAGTCCTCGAAATGGAACACTCATGTCCTTAAGAAATATAACTTGAAAACAAAATAGATTTCAAAAGTTTTCATATGCGAGAATATTTTTAGTTGCCAAGTATTTTATTGAATTTGGAGAGGAATAAAATTTTTAATAAGTTAAAATTTAAAATATTATCAATTTTCTCGTGGAGAATTTTTTCTGTTTTTTTAGTTTGTAAAATTTTCAAATATAAATCACCAATCTTTATTTAAAAAAAGTAGAAAAAAGAGTGATTAATATAAATTGCTGGTTTGGCAACACATATATTGTTGCTAGATTAAAAAATTATAATCTAACACATATTCCTCAAATTCTAAGGCCTTGTTTGGATTGAGATATTAGAGAAAATAAGATAAAAGATGAGTGGATGGTGTTAACTAAATCATGTTTGGATAAAAAAAATTATATAAGTTATATGAAGTTTAAAGGGATGAGTCACAACTCCAAACCCCAGATATTTTATTCCACCAAATTGATGAAATTAGAGATAATAATTTTTTTTACGCAAAATTACTCCATTAAATAACTTTCTAAAATTACATCATAGTTCATTTAAAATGATACTCTTTCTTATATTATTTTGATTTATGATAACAAATATTTAACTTGAGTTCATTTATTGATTTAACTTTTTTTCTATCTTATTTTATAATTATTTAATAATTATATTTGTTTAACTTTTATTCATTCACATTTATTTTTTCTCGGACTAATTTTTTGTCATAATATTTTAAATCTATTGAATGTCATCATAATATTTTTTTTTTCAAATTAGTTATTTTTTATTGAATTTGAGATAAACAATTATTTTTATGATCATTTTTACTTTAGCATCTTAAAGTATTGTCATTTGAACAATATTTTTTTATGTAATGATAATATTAATTTTTTCACTCTTTTTATATTTATCTATCATCTTCGATATTTCTTATCTTTATTTCAAAAAAAAAATAAAAAGATAAAAATATTGTGAAANATCTTATTTTATAATTATTTAATAATTATATTTGTTTAACTTTTATTCATTCACATTTATTTTTTCTCGGACTAATTTTTTGTCATAATATTTTAAATCTATTGAATGTCATCATAATATTTTTTTTTTCAAATTAGTTATTTTTTATTGAATTTGAGATAAACAATTATTTTTATGATCATTTTTACTTTAGCATCTTAAAGTATTGTCATTTGAACAATATTTTTTTATGTAATGATAATATTAATTTTTTCACTCTTTTTATATTTATCTATCATCTTCGATATTTCTTATCTTTATTTCAAAAAAAAAATAAAAAGATAAAAATATTGTGAAAGAAATAAAATACATTGAGAGAAAAATAATACTAAAGATAAGAGAAAAAAATATATAAAGAGATATAAATAATGATAAATATATAAATATTATAATAAATCAAATAAATATATAATAATATTATATTTACTAAGGGTCATAAATAGTAATATATAATAAAGGGTATAAATGACTTTTATTTAAATTATTTAAATATGCTATGATTTAGTTTAACTCATCCACCATCATAAAATTTTATTCAAACAGAGTTTAATAATAATCCACCACATTTCACCACACTCCATCACCCCATTCATAGTCCATGATCTCATACCACCCTTCCAATAGTTAGTTTCTACTTTTTAGGCTTTGTTTGATAATTAATTAATGAATGGGTGAGATGGAATGGTGAAGCGGAGTGTGGTGAATTATGATTAAACTCATATTTGAATAAAAAATTATGGTGATGGATAGACTAGACTAAACCACGTCTTGTTTGGATAATTTTTTTTATAGACTTGGAGTATGAAAGACTAATTTATATAAAAGTCACCTTTACCCTTTATTGCATATCTATTATTTATGACTCTTAACAAATATATAATGCTATAGAATTTTTTAATTTTTCACTTGAAACTCTTTTATAATTTTTTTTTCATTTTTTCTTCATATATTTTTTCTCTTTCCTCTTTACAAAATCGTATGAACGAAGATGAATTAATCAGATGAAATTATAAACTAAAATAAAATAAAAAAGAAAACTCGGCAAAATTTATTCAAGTCGAATGCTATGCTTATCACAAAAAAATGTCTTGAATGAATTATGGCAAGATTATAAATATTTATTTAAAAGAGTAATTTTGTCTAAAAAAAATCATTCTCCTTTATTTCACCAAATTGGTGGAATGAAAAAATTTGAGGTTTGAATGTGTGACTCACCCCTCCAAACCCCATATGACTCCTATAATTTTTTTACCAAAACATTATTTAACTAACATCATCCACCCATCTTCCACATTATTCTTCTTAATACCTCACTCCAAACAAGGTCTAAACGGTCATTTAGTTGGAGAATAAATATAGGTAAAATATATACAAAGAATAAGTTTTTTGTGTATATTCCTATTATTATTATTATTATTCCATCTAATTTTTGAATCGACAAAAATAAGAAATATATTCTTATATTTGAATTTATTTAAAATATATTATAGTAATAAAAAATTCTCAAACGTATTAATAATATATCTTTGTTGATAAATAGGAATTTACTTATTTTATTTATAATAATAAATTTAATTATTTACTAATTATAATTAATTAATTAAATGATAATGCTATATGATATAGTTATTTACATTATCATATAATATAAATTAATTAAATGTCGGATTATAAATGATTTTTAATTAGTCATTATAATAGATAATATAAAAATATAATCTCATGTGTATAAAAACAAAAAAGTGAAATATAATAAAACATAAGAAGAAAAAAATAATGAATTTTGAGATATTCTTAATTTTTGCAAGAATAAGAAATGTGGAATATATATGAAAAAGTAGGTGATTTCATAGTTTTTTAAATAATTAAAAAATGATATATTCTTATTTCAACGGATGTTTTACTATATTTCATGAATAAGGAGATATTCTCTTATTTATTCTCGAATCAAACGAACCCTGAAGATCGTTTGGTTTGAGATTAAAATTTAAAGAATATGTACCAAGATTATATCATATTAGAATTATAGGTGAACTTATTTTAAAAGTTTGGATTAGGTAAGTGTTGGGATTAAAGTAAAAGAAAATAATAAAATATAATATTTAGAAAAAATAAGTGTTGTTAAGATAATTTTAATTTTATTTATTAATGCACATATTTTTTAGTAATAAATATAAATTTTATTTCACTACATTTATGATAACATATAATTAATTATTAACTATAAGGATATATTAATTAATCATTATTCATAATTTGTTAATTAAATGATAATATTATATAGTATGACATTTTGCGTACACCATTAATTTATAAGCTCAAATAAATATTTAATTATACAAAACTATTAATTAATAGCCATTACATTAATATAATATTATAATACGAAAATTTAAAGAGAAAAAAATTAATAATTCTTAGGATTTTTAGCAATAGATTTATATTTTAATGGATTAAAAATAGTGATTTCATATTTGTTGAGGTGATTTTTAAAAATTGAGACTTTGATTAATTTATTCTTAATTTTATGAGTGTTCGAACAATTTTTTAAGAATAAGTTTATATTATTTCACTTAATCTCAATTCATGGAAAAATCAAGATATTTCAAGGTAGCTCGAGAATACAAAAAAAATCATTTTTTTCTTTTATTCCTGCAATTAATGATGTGGGTCCATATGATGATATTTGAGATATTGAAACAGAGAAATTGTTCGTTTTTAGCATATTAACCGATTAAAACTGAAATAAGTCTAAGCCGAAATGTATCATCAATTTTCTTTTTCATCCGTATCAGTTGTCGCTAGCTCCATTTTGTCCTCACAACTACGAGTTGTTTACGTGGGATTGCTTTCACACAAAACACAAAGTTTTCTTGTCAGCCTTGATGAGATTATATTATGGTAGCCAACCGCCAACATCATTTTTTTTCCGATTACAAAATGAAGCCCATGACCTAATACAAAGAAATGAAATAATAAAAATAAAATGATACATAAGTCTCACTGATGGAATTCAAATTCGAGACCTCTTGATGCTCAAGTCGAGGGGTGAGCCACTACACTACGCCCTTGTTCCCACCGCCAACATCATCTTTTTTTTTCTTTTATACAATTTCTTTTAGAGATTCGATCATGTTAGTCCACAATAATATTGGGTACAACCTCCGTGTTAAATTATTCATGTTAGCTCACAGCTGAACTAACATACTCTATCATCTTGTAACATGACTTTTTTTCTTAAGTCGCCCAATGCATAATAATTTCACTGGACCATGGAGAGAGAGAGAGAGAGAGAGAGAGAGAGAGATGGCCAAATCACACCAAACCCTGCACTCCAAATTCAACATGGTTAGCAGAGGCAGAAAGTTTGAACCCTAACTAGTTTGATAGCATTTTACCATCTCCATATTTGATTGCCTGATACTTGTAATAATGGCAACAAGAACAAGATTATAAATGACATTAATGTTAGATGATGAACAAATAAGAATGTAAATGAAACATAGGCAGAAAGTTTGTGGGAAGTCCCAGTGGGGAAACAAGAGGATTTAGGAACGGCAGAAGCAAAATAGAAACGATGGAAGCAACTTACATGAGTGCACGACGGAGGAATCGCCGGAAGGAAAAGAAATCACGAGAATCGCCGGACGGAAGAAATGGTGATGGAAGAAGTCCTCAAAAATAATATAAATTATGGAGGTTTTAAGTAATGCCATAGGGTTTAAGACTTCTTTTTTCATGAGATGCGCGGCTTTTATATATATTCTGTCACTGGTTCGCAAATTTCAAATTGGTAGAAACCAAATTGTTTTTTTTCCAAAAGAAAGGTTTGCTCATACTATTATTATTATTATTATTATTATTATTATTATTATTATTATTATTATTATTATTATTATAAGAACAAAATATTCATAAATTTAATATTTAAAATCTTAAAAGAAACTTTTGTGTCGTATGTAAAAAATCTTAATATTTAAAAATAATTAGAGGTTATATATATATATATAAATATATATATATATAAGGTATAATGGAGGTGTCCCCCCTTAGAAAGAGGGACACCCTGCCTCCTATTTTTGTAGGCATGAGATCTGTTCTGATTTACCAATCTATTGCCGGTTCACCATCTCTCTCTCTCTCTCTCTCTCTCTCTGTGATGTTGCTGCCTCTTCTCTTTTCAAAAAGTGATTCGCCTTGTGCCCCATGCGTTGCTCGTCATCCTTGCATCCTTCGCGCCCAACATCTTGCGAATGCCGGATCTGCAACTTGTAGGTCTTTGCCGGCCCATCGTTCATGTCCGACGACCTTTCCGGCGCCTGCTGCTCGTTGCTCCCCGCACCCACGCCTCTGCTTCCACTAGCGCCCGTTGTTTGCTGCTCGCCCCTGCGTCCGCTGCTTGCTCCTCCCCCTCGCCCGCTACTCGTTGCTCCCCTCGCACCCGCGCTTCTGCTCCCTCTTGCCCGCTACTCCTAGTGCTCCCCCACGTCAGCATCTCTACTCCTCCCGCACTGCTACTTCCCTGGCGCCTGTGCTTCCCCGAACTCTTATTTAGGGTAAGGGTGCACAATTAATTATAATTATTTATATAATTTAAAAGATATTTTGTACATTAATTTATATTTCTAATTATAATTTTTAAAAAAATTATTTGCACGTCATAATATAATTCAAAATATTTACATTAATTTTACTTTATATTTTAAACATTAAAAAATAAAAGAAAAATGAGTGAGAATATTTAAACATATGGATATGATATTATAACACTAATTAATAATTAAATAAAATAATAATGAAATATTTTTTAAAATATTGATATATGTTTTCATAAAAAAACATACTTCTATGTGTCTCATAGAATAATAAGTAGATATATATATATTGTAACTTTTAGTGAATTAAATAAATAATATTTTCTGAAATAATATAAGATAATATTTAAGTAAAGGTAAATGATAAATAATAAGAAAATAGAAGTACACATGTAATAAAATAAATAAGTAGATTATTATAGTACAATTATAGACTAATAAAGAGAAATATATATTGTAGGATATATAAATAATAGTGTTAATGAATGAATAAATATTAATATAATATAATTGAATTATATTTTATGGAAGAGTATTTTAAATGATATTTGAGTAAAAGTAAATAATAAATAATAAGAATGTAAAAATGGAAAAGGTAACTAAGTAAAAGAGAAAAAAAAAGAAAAATATGTAGAGTTAAGGATTCAAACCACTAACCTATACTTCACATAGTGCACTTTCTCCCATCTCCATAAGCAATCACTCTTGATTAGTGATAGTAAATGAATTATTTAATGGGGGCCAGGGGGTGCCAGTGCACACCCTTGCACCCCCTTGACTCTGCCCTTGCTCGTGCAGCTGCTCCTGCGCGCCTATTACTCGTTGATCCCCCGTGGAGCTACTTCTGCTGATGATGTCGTCTCTTATGAGCATCAAGGTGACAACTTGGCATGAGAACAATCAGACCTGATGTCGGGAGGAAACACACATTGCAAACACGACATCAAACATTTTGGTTGCTGGAGCACAAGTGCTCTATTTGGTAAACTGGAGTCATTATACATTTAGTGCAATGTTGTATCAATTCGGTAGAAATCGAAACTCCTATACATACAAATCGTATTGTTTTTTCCCTAGTGGAGGTCAAAGTTTTAACGATGATTTATCATCTCAGCATAGGTCAAATGAATAGGCAAGTTGTGGAAAAATGCTTACGAATATATTACTTAGCATGTGATCTTGTTCGACTTCCAATCGTTGTTATTATAATCGTCATCACAAAATTTATTCATAGGATTAATGACAAGTTGTCATATAGCT
Source organism: Pontederia paniculata (assembly GCA_001647135.1). Lineage (NCBI taxonomy): Eukaryota > Viridiplantae > Streptophyta > Magnoliopsida > Commelinales > Pontederiaceae > Pontederia > Pontederia paniculata. Next base: position 31,300 of record LTAE01000036.1, read on the forward strand.
GAGCTAGACTACCAATGACTACTAAATGCATATGTAACTCGGAATATGTAAGAAACAAACAGTCCATGGGGTCAAATTGAGAAAAGATATTGAACATAGCTTTGATACATTTTATCCCTGTAGTTTCATTGCAAAAAGATATCTTCTCAAACTACAACTTTACCAGAAACAATACAGGGTGAAGGGCATTTCCTATAGATTAGCATTAATCCATCATTGATCCACAAACCACAAACATCATACACAATATATGAGATGCTAATAGGAATAAAATTCGACGAAAAGGAGAATATGGGTTGAAGCATTAGCACTTCAGACACAAACTATTTGCAAAAAAATAAAATTGATAGCAAAAATATCAATAAAAATGGCATCAAAAGAAGTCTGCTTGCAACATCCATTGAAAGCACATTCAGTGCCAACATTTATTTTCAAAGGCCCTTGTGATGATAATAAGTTAACAAAAATATGCTTGCAACATCCACTGAAAGCATATTCTCTATGAGGATAATAACAAGCAACATGCATGGGGGAGCAGAGGCGCAGATTCGAGGGAGCAACGAGCAGCGGCAGGGCGCGAGGAGAGCATTAGGCGCCGGGGAGCAACGAGCAAAAGGGGAGCAGAGGCGCGAGGTAGGGGAGCAGCGAGCGGAGTAGAGGCAAGGAGGTGGGGGGGAGGAGAAAGCAGCAATGGACATTCACAAGATGTTGGGCGCATGATACACAAGAACGACAAGCGATACATGGGCACGCAGGAGAATTGATGTTCTGTCTAGGTGGATTGATGTCAACTTGATTTTCCATCGGTGTATCAGATTTATGGCTTGATGAGGGTGTAACCTCTTGTTACTTTTGTTCCTGGACATCATGAAAAGTATTATCATTCTCCTTCGCTTGCGACTTTGATTGATTGGATTTTTTCTTCTTCGCGATTGAGAATAATTCCTGAAAGAATTGCATAGAAAACATGTGAAATTTTCTACTCGAACACGAACTTTTTTTCTTAGATACCGTCCGTGTTCTGTGTTAACGCGGTCCGTGTCAGATAATGAAGCGGAACGTGTCGCATGCACCGAAGAAAAATTTCTTTCACTAAATTGTCACATGCAAGCTCAACAAGAATGGTCAGTAAAATCAAAGTTATAAAAATAAGTTTCAAAAATAAAATTCAAACAATCCCCGACAACGACGTCAAAAACTTGATGCGAAAAATCACACGCTAAATACTCAGTAAGTATACTGGTCGCACAAGTAATAAAGTGATAAGTAGAGTGTTGAACCCACGAGGATTGATGAATTTTAGATTCTGAAATTTTATCTTGAAAATCGATTAAAAAGATATTCAGTGAATTAAGATAAGATAAGATAAGAGATAAGATAAGATAAGATAAGATAAGTAAAATATACAAGAGTAATATATAAATAGATTAGGTTGGATTGGATAGAGATAAAAAGTTTGTTAACCACTGTTATTTTTCAGAATTAATCAATAACCTTATCTAAATGTTGGTTGGTAGAAGGATTGATTTAAATATATAAGACTCCGGAAACAGATGACTTAACTATTTTGAAAAAAATTAAAGTTAGGAATACGTGAAAACGTTAGACCCAAAATCAATTACTTTAAAAATGCAATGAAATCAAACCCTAAATTGCTAGGCCTCTCTCGAGTGAATAACAACCCACAACCTAAAAATTCTGGAAACAGATAGACCCAAGTCCTTAAATCTGATCAATAAAATCCAAGAAAAACTAGCCGAAAAATTATGAGACTAACACGGCCCGCGTTGCGTCCAAAATGGACCGTGTCGGGCTGTGGAGAACACGACAATTGATTATGAGAGAGAACACGGTCCGAGTCTTGAAAAAGATCACGGGCGCGTTCTTCTCGAATAAAATCAATTAAAATAATGAGAAACGGCAGACGAGGGGCGCGTGACGAACACGGCCCGAGTTGACTCAGAAAATACACAGTCGAGTCCTGAAAAGGATCACGACGCGTTCGATAAAAATATAATAAAATAATCAAAACGGCGTATGGCACAGAAAATGATGAGAAGAACACAGTCAGAGTCCTGAAAAGGATCACGACCGCGTCGACTCGGCGATTAAAATATTCGATAAAATACTTGCAGAATCGCGGCGAAGGAAGAAAACGACCCGTGTTGGCCAACACGGCCTGAGTTCTCTTTGGCCGAAAACACAGATTCGATCAGATTAAAAACCAGATACGAAATTAAGATTAATACTAACAATATTTCATAAAATATTCAGATACAAGTTCATCTAAACACTTAGCATATAATAATTCAAAATATAACAGGGTTTAATAGATTCTTCCCTAAGACTCCGTCTTCGGGTCTCTTCCTCTTCTCTGCTCTGTCTTCGGATTTGGGAGATATCCCTCTGAGGTTATATGGGGTCTTATTTATAGGCAAAAATTGACATGAAGACCCTAAATCGTACGGCTAAAATTACATCTTTTAATTTTAGAAGAGAAGGAATCTACGAGAGTCGTCGGATCGGCCGAACCGCCTTTGATAGGTGACAACACGGCCATTTTCTTCCAAAACGGCCCGAGTTGGCAGGTTGTAGAATTTGAGTGCAACACGACTTTGACATTGCTGGTGTTGACGTCATCATTGACACGTGGCGTAATCTGAGTGGCTGAATCCTCCGTTTTAACGTGGACACGGGTGTGACAACGAGCTGACGCGGCGGCCGAAAACGGCCAGAGTTGCAGAAAACGGTCTGAGTTCATAGTAAAATTGTATCCGCTGATTTCTAGGGTCGAACACAGACCATTTTGCATCGAAAACGGCCCGAGTTGGGCATTGATTTCTGCTGACCTCGCTTCTTGATAGACGAATTCTTCGCAGTTTTGGGGCTTTTTTACCTGAAAATCACACCAGAGAGAACATATTGGTAGTTTCTGACTCATAGATAAAATATAAAGAATAATATACTAAAATGATAAATAAACATATACTAAATGCCTAAAAATGATATGAAATAGATGCGTGCAACATGTATATTTTTGCTCGCATCAACTATGCACTAAGGCAAATTTGGGGTACAATGAGTATATAATTTTTGAGCAATCATACAAATCATAGTTGTGACTAAAAAAGTTTGTAGAGCAACTATGTAAATCATAGTCCATTGCTTACAAGATGCATTGAGTGATTATTTTTTTTTCTAATATGTCATAATCTAATTCAATAATAGAATATCATGTTTTCCCAAACAAGTCATGACAAAACTTTTAAGATGATTGTGTATTTATAACAAATTATAATTGTATATTTATATATTTGTATTGTACTTGTACTCGTATGTCGCACAACTCATTTGTCATATTATGGACATTTGATAAAAAAAATTACATTCTCTCATTGCGTACGAGTAAGAAATTGTTAATGTAATGTCTGCATGGAGCCACGGGGATATTGTCTTTGTGCTTTTCTTGTGCGAAGTGACACTTTGTCCTTTCGTGCTACAGTGCATTAAGGGACTGACCCTCCCCTCTCTCTCTCACCTAATACATTCACATTATAAAAAAAAGAGAATGAATATTAACGTATTTATATAATTTTCAAGTAAGGATTTCGTCCTACTCTAATTTAAAACACTTGTGATTTAGTGTTTTAGTTCTACGTGATTTAGTTTCCGACAAAGAGCGCATCTTGAAATAGCATAGGGTTCTTGAAAAGATTCTTCTCCGACTTTCAATTCCCCTTCTTCAAATTTGTTTTTCACCCGTGTCATTTACCCTAGCTCCATTTTGTCCTCCCAACTATGAGTTGTTTTTGTGGGATTGCTTTCACACAAACGCAAAGTTTTCTTGCCAGCAGTGATTAGATTATATTGCAGTGAGAGAGAGAGAGAGAGAGAGAGAGAGAGAGAGAG